>JAODOY010018639.1:0-25709 GCA_025399855.1 Forbesichthys papilliferus | reverse complement strand
GCACCCTACATGCAGGGTCTGTGTATCTGAGGCTGTACAGCACCCTACATGCAGGGTCTGTATATCTGAGGCTGTACTCGTATACGTACGACGGAGTCTTGGGAGTTCCTACACTGAGGTTAGTGGGTACAAGGGGATATAACCCTCCATTAAAGACATGTACTGATAACTAAATTGCTAATTGAATATGCACTTCCTATACCAGATTTAGCATGGTGCTATACGCATGGTGCTGACATTCTGACATAGCAACAAAAAGGATAGGGTTTTAAATTCTCTTATATTGCTTTGATATGATTCTTTTAACCAATTTTGTTAACATGTTAATGTATCTTAATTGTATTACTTTATGCAACGGTTTCAATTTAAACAATTTTACCATTTTGATTAATGATGTTTCTTTGTATTTCTGTATTTGTTTATGGGAAGCACAACTAGATGTATTCCTTCACCGTAAAGCACTTTGAACTGCAGTTCTGTATGAAAAGTGCTATATAAATAAAGATTATTATTATTATTACTATGTTGCTCATAATCAGAATGCTAATTAAAGGTAGGGTCTGTCATTCTCAAGAAGGCTGGCTAACCTTGAGCTCAAATCAAAACATAAATGCCTCTCCCTTCAATGCAATAGGGAGCTCCTTCAGAAGGTCTGCCCCACACATTGGAAAGCCAGGGCTTTGCAGAAGTACTGGATTATTTCATGCACAGAGAATGTTAAGCTTGCAGAGAAGATTATTGGTGAATTTGACCAAAAGTGTATTTGTTTACAACAACTGTTTACTAATGCACCTACTGTATGAGGAATATGAACTAGGCTAGGCTGGTGATATAGCTCTACTCTACATGCCATACACTGCCAAATATACTGTGCTACACATTTGCTGAACACTTTGAGATAGCCACTGAATATTAAGAATTTCTGCCATTGTATTATAGAAGGTCTTAGTCAACAATGTCTGACTGCAAGTCTGCAGCAGCTACAGTACTAATGTAAGTAGTAATGACTGATGAACCGAGTCACTATGGAGGAAAGCAACTCTCTGTGGCATCTGCTCTTACTTCCGCTGTTAGAAGGTGCCGGCCCAACACTGAGTCTACCCAGGACAAAGGAAGGGGGTAAGAGCTCACGGCACTATCTCGTAAAAAGCAGAACAGCTTATATTACAAATGTTCTTTATCTCCCATAAAGAAATGTGCTGCCAACATCTGTCTCCCATGTGGGAAGACATGGCAGCTTTGCTTCAGGTGGTTCAGGTGGCGGCTGTGTTAACGTATAAGCAATGTAACACTAGAGGACGGCGCAGGTGTAAAACGCAGTAGCCTTCACACCACAGCAGGTTGAAAGGCTGTGTCATTTTTGATAGATGCTTCATACTTTCCAGACACACAAAGTCATTCTGCTCTTTTCCCGGAAAGACGACTGATGATTAATTTATTTGTAAAGGACTTTTAAAACTCAAGCTCAAACGCATAGAGATTAAACTAACATTTTGTTTATAAATTCATTATCATTCAAAAGGAAACAGGATTTATCAATGATTATTACTTTCCTATCACTGTAGTGGAACTGCTTTGAGGTTTGTGCACATTGAGGAGGATATTTTATAAATGTGGTTGAATTATATTTGAACATTAACTTATTTTTCCTTTATAGTGTAATTCAGGATAAGATAAGAAATGACGGAATGAAATTGATTGTCCCATTTTTGTAACCTTGTCCAATTTATAACAGTATAACAATAACAGTTGTTACATTACAAATATGGTAGTTTTAGGGAAAGTATTCCCTTGTGAGAACTCTAAATGGCATATGAAGAAAGTATAAGTGACTTACCGTATATATTTACTGTTGTATTAGTTTTAGATGCCATCTCTTCCGTTATCATGTATTATAACTAACAAAGCACGTGATCATTATATGCACATAAAGACAAATAACGTAATTAACAAAGTATGGTTTTCTGTGCTAAGAGCTCTTAACAGGCAGTACTTCAACTCACGTTCTGCTTTTTATTTAAACAAACGTCAACTGACATCTTGACACTCGCATAACGTGTTTTCACT
This sequence comes from Forbesichthys papilliferus, assembly GCA_025399855.1. Taxonomy (NCBI): domain Eukaryota; kingdom Metazoa; phylum Chordata; class Actinopteri; order Percopsiformes; family Amblyopsidae; genus Forbesichthys; species Forbesichthys papilliferus. The sequence continues at coordinate 23,642 of JAODOY010018639.1, read as the reverse complement.
TTCATTACGTGTGTGCTCTGACATCAGGCCTTTCAAGCTGTGATCTGGGGGATGGGTGCTGGCAAACTTCTAAAACAGGGTTACAATACTGTTTGTGCACCGAGGGAAGCTGATTGCGATCACGACAGCACTTGTACGGGTGTTTTCCTCGAGGCCGCTGCCTGGGTGCCTCTCGCCTTCCCTAAACAGCGCCGCTCCTCATCAAACACAATGTTCCCTGTGAATCGGCGCCGGCCCGGAGGCTAAACCCAAAATTAGCCGAGCACTCCAATAATATTGGCCGCATGAGGAACGGATTAGGCGGCTACGTGTTTAAAAACAGGTGCATGTTCAGATGGAGGTCATTGTGGGCACTACCACTTACACAAGAGAGGTCTACGTGCAGGACCTTTGGATACCTGATTTTCACACCAACTTTGAACGGCTATGACCACAAACACGGTCCTTTTCAAAGTCAACGTCGACATGGCCTTGATTCAGTGTAAAATTTCAAAAAGTATTTGTTGACAGATTAGCTTCTTCGTGTTATGTTCTGTGTGTATTTAACGTCTCTGTGTGTTAGCTTCTCTGAGCCTGTGGCTTGAGCATGCAAATGGAGAGGTGTCCTGTACCCAACATCAACAGACCTTCTGCGTTCAGACAGCTGGGAAATGCATTATCTTCTGTTTATGTGTAGGCTACGTCCAACTGAGGTCTCCTCCTGGGTCTTCTTAACTCAAACAGTATGCGTTGGTCAACACGCCTCACTTAAGTGTGTGTGTGTGTCTGTGTGGGGACCGATACTATTTGGAAACCAGGGGAAGCAGCTGTGTTGAAGTGTACTTTACTATACTTTACTATACTTCCACCCTCCCTCTCTACAATGTATGTATTTATCTACTGCTAAATATATGCTGGTTCCTATCTTAAGGAGGCGTGATTTGTTTTGAAGGCTAGTGGGATATGGGTCTAACTCCTGTCCCATCCCACATTCCCAGACGGGAAGAAAATATGGAACAGTCATTTCGGTGTGGCATTGACATTCCCTTTCACCTTCCATTAACAGGAAAGTGTGTGTGTGTGTGTGTGTGTGTGTGTGTGTTGGTTTTTTACAATGCAATTGAACATTGTTCCAAATAAAAGTTTCATGCTTTGCTATGAACGTGAGAGTTTATAGCCATTTTAGAGCTTTTACCTATACAATATAAATTAAATATATAATAACATTCCATATTCCATGTGTCCCCCAACCACCCACCCAGCAATCACATGTAAGGCCCTTCCGGCTGCCTGGTCCTATAAGCATCTGTCGGTCTTTTGCTAAGGTGGATCCGTTTTCAGCTATGGGGAACTGTAGGGACTGTAGTTTGCAGGACATTACCATCTTCCAGGTCCTGATGGACTTTGCAGGTTTATGAATAGAGGGAGAGACTGTTGTCGGTGGGAGAAACAGAATGAAAAGAGAGAAACAGGAGGGGAAGAGAGAGAGAGGGAGAGGGGGGGGGGGCTATCGATGTTGCAACTGGAGATCATATCAGGTTTCTCGATAGGTGGTTTGATGAGAGTTGAATCGTTTCCTCTGCATACCAAAGAATACTATCTGTTTATTCCTTTTACTGTCAGATCTTGTGTTCCCTCTATGGCATCACCATTCCCTTTTAATCTGTCTTTATATTTGGTAGTCTGCTGTCGTCTTGCCATCGCTCACCCTGTACCTCTGCTGATATTTGTGTTCTTCTATTGGTCAAATGCTCACTGCTTTCAGCCTATCATAATTTGTTCTCCTAGCCTCTGTTTGTCTACGTAGGTGTCAATCTTTCTACAGAGAGAAATATCTAGCCATGTCCCTGACCACTGACACTACTGTAGATAGTAGTGGTCAGCAGTCCACTAGTGGTACGTTCTGTGTGTGCACTGAAGACATAATCTGGTGTTTATGCATATTTCCACAGCCCCGGCCGGCTCTGTAATGTAAATGGGAACACAAAATGGTGCTACACAAGAACACCATATCCCAGCCGTAGGCTGTGAAGCCCCAACCAAATATGGAAATTAAGTCTGGTTAAATTGTGTGTAAACAATTTGAAATAGGCATATCCACGAGTTTCCAGTGTTCCATGGATATTTCTGGTGGGAAGAAAACAATTTCTTCATTCATTAATTCACAGTCGAAAAGCTTAGAAAAGCTTCAAACTAATAATAATGAACATAACCTAGGGTTACACATACAAAAAGGGGAATGTTAACCTGCCTTTACCCTCCACAATTGATGGTTGGGATTGTGGCCTCATATGATGGACAGGTGTTGTGCCCAAAAGTGATTGTCTGATGAAAAGTGATCTGCAGCTGCTTTTATCTGGATACAATTAATGTTGGCTATACTATCTGATGTGTAAACTGTGTTTGTTATCTATGTCAACTATCCATGTTTGTTTATATTTCGGGACTAGATTTTAGTCTAAGTAACACAATGGTTTATTTAGGCCTAGATAAAAAGTTTAATTATTTATAGGATTTTACATGCTCTGTGCCATAGATTTGAATGAATCCATCAATTCGTACCAGTTAAAAATGTGACTGTCACTGTAGTGGAACTGCTTTAAGGTTTGTGCATGTTATTGCATGAATTGTCATTTCTGACACATTTTCTATTTATTTATTTGCTCTATGGAAGTGTGTAGATTTATTTATCTGCTTTCTTAATTATCTTTCCCCCCCCTGTTGATTATGGGAATCTTTTTGAATTCACCTATACACAATATGACATGTTATATGTGCATATAAATAAGTGTCAAAGTCTTTAGAGGTACAGTATTTCTATGTGCCAACAACACAATGGTTAAAACAATTACACCTCACCATATAAGTCACATTAAATTGCTCCAACTCTGTATGCAGCACAGCTGTGGTAATAATGTTTATCTGTGAGATCCAGGAAGGATTAAGACACATCTGGCTTGTTTGCTTCCCCTTGAATCCATTTTCTGCCTTTGATGGCTAAGGCCTCATTTCAACCATATGTTGAGTGAAGAGCAACTGCCTCAAAACATTCACTTATATATAACATTGTCTATTAATTATTATTACTACTATTACTGCTAGTAGGCTATACTTTATTTAGAGCTAAGTGCTTTTCTCTGTTTTGTTTTTTTGTGGTTAACCCTCAAAAGCAAATAATTTTACATGAATGAGGGTGTTGGTCATTATTTGTTCTATCTGGGGTGTCCATTTGTACCGTTGATTACTGTATTTCGTGAGTAACATACTGTAGATACTTATAAATAATGTAGTAAATGGACAGGCAAGCAATGGCATGTCCCTTCAAACTGTGCAGGAAACATCACCGGGAAGGCAAAGGGGAGAATGTAAGAGATCGTTCTAGTATTTGTTGACTGACAGAAAAGAGGGTTTTATGCTCCACGAAGCCTTTCTGCGGCTGAGCCCCTAAAGGCCTTGGTCCCGGCTGCCTGTTCAGGGGTCTCTCCCACCCGCTGTAAGTGCTTCACATTCTTCCTGCTTCAGCAGCGCCCACTGTGCTTTGCTTCTGAAGTGGTGGGAATGGGACTCACACAGCACACGTGCACAGACGAACAAGAGCGCTTGGTCCGGCAATTTGTCCTGATAACTGCCAGACAACTTGCTCCTCCTCACCGGGAAGTATGCCGGACGCTGCTAATGATGGATGGCAGGCAGGCTGACTGACTGACAGGCAGGCTTCACCACACTATACTAAGGGGACCGGAAAGACGTGAGCTGGAACTCCTCTAAAGAGTCATTTCCTGGCAAGACGGCTCGTTCTCCGTTGTCATGTGAACTAGCCCCAGCCCTCATGTTTTATCCACACGTCTGATGGCTCTCCAGAGTGCTTATGAGAGTCAAAGGCAGGGCAGAGCTTCAGTATAGCCTGGTGCATCATTTTACTCACAGCAATGACGGATCATCGAGCCTCAGAACAATTCCCGGAAGTTAGCCGCAAATACTAGAAGTACCCTAAAGATTATATTTTAAATGTAAATCGATGCATTTATTGACTACTGATTAATAAATATTAGTTATGCATCTGTATTTCTCAATTCAATCTGCTCACAAAGCACTTCCTGGAACTTTTTGTTTTGTGAAAAAGACGTGACAACGCTGGAGCTGAAGCGACTCTCTCTTCTCCATGGCTCTGGTCTGGTGAACAGGGCCTGGACCCACAATGCACCTGGTGAACAGGGTCTGGCCACGCTCCATTGGGAAGCGTTACAGTCAATGCCTCCTACTGGGCGCTGACCTCTGGTTCATTATGAAACTATTGGAGCAGCCTTTAACTACTCAACAGCTGCTTGTGTCACTTCATCTAGCTCTACCGCCATTTTAGAAACAAATGCTTTACTTTGTCATCGTCACACTTAACTGAAATAATGGTTTAGAGGGGTTTTTAAAGTGGGGGTCAGGACCCTCTGGAGGGTCGGGAGACATAGCGGAGGAGGTCACGAGAGGATGTTATTAAGTAACATTTTATCATGATAAATATATTTTAGCCATAATGGTTAGTACAGTAGTAGTATAGTTTATACATTATTTTGATGTATTTTGCTACTAGGAAGGAATATTGACTTCAGCACTGATGGTTGAGGTGACCCTCATGTGTGATTTGAATCACAGGCTCCTGGAACTGGGGGGGGGGGGTTGGTAGTGGGGGTCTCTTGTGTCTTTCCGCTGTTGCTGATGATTCCCAGCATTTCCGTCTCCAATTCCACTCAGACGGTAAGAGCCACAGCTGGTGGTGGCCTGGCTTTGCGCAGTGCAGTCTGCTACTGGTGTCGAGCCCCCGCTCCTTCCCCCCTTCCCATCCCGCCATGATGGAGAACACTTAGCCACAGCTTCACGCCACGAATGTCTGAAATGTTACGCTTGAGCCTGAGACTGGTGCTTGGCGTCCTGATATGCATCGCAGCCTCAGGAACAGTAGCATTAGCCAAAGACACTGGGCAGCGTCTGTAGCGTTAGCCAAAGACACTGGGCAGCGTCTGTAGCGTTAGCCAAAGACACTGGGCAGCGTCTGTAGCGTTAGCCAAAGATACTGGGCAGGGTCAGTAGCGTTAGCCAAAGACACTGGGCAGGGTCAGTAGCGTTAGCCAAAGATACTTGGCAGTGTCAGTAGCGTTAGCCAAAGACACTGGGCAGCGTCTGTAGCGTTAGCCAAAGATACTTGGCAGGGTCAGTAGCGTTAGCCAAAGACACTGGGCAGGGTCTGTAGCGTTAGCCAAAGACACTGGGAAGCGTCTGTAGCGTTAGCCAAAGATACTTGGCAGGGTCAGTAGCGTTAGCCAAAGACACTGGGCAGGGTCAGTAGCGTTAGCCAAAGACACTGGGCAGGGTCAGTAGCGTTAGCCAAAGACACTGGGCAGTGTCAGTAGCGTTAGCCAAAGACACTGGCAGGGTCAGTAGTGTTAGCAAAAGACAGGCTGACGTAGGCAGCGCCGAGACAGATAAATCTACCATGCATGGGCTGAAACAAAGTCAATTTACACCAAAACAGTTTGCTGCAGAAATACCCGTTTACCCTCAGATTTATTGTACTCTGAAATTAATGTAATATGCTCAAAATAGTAATAGTAATAATCTTACTATTTCAGTAAGACTAGTCACTTGGTTCTTCAAGAGACACATTTGCAATTTTTGAAAATGTTTTTAAAGACTACATTTACATAGCCAATATGTTCTATTGCCTTGCCATTGATAGTGTGTGTAAAAAAAAAAAAAAGGAACTCATAGTTGTGTGTACACATTTATCACCACAGGTCTGACATGGTTAACGCCCCCAGAGATAAATAATGGCCAATATTATCGGGAAATCCGTGGACTATCTTAGAAATCCGTGGTCGATCTGGTCTATATTAATATTAAATATTGATTGATAACATTTTGGGTGAAGTCAATATTCCTTCATAATAAGTGTGGTTGTCCTCACAGTATTTCGTGGGGGAATCTGGGAAATCTGCGTTTCTGCTGTATACCACCCAAGCCTCATATCCCAACCCACAATGCACTTGGTGAACAGGGAATGGATATGCTCCATTGGGAATTGTTCTGAAAATATTGGTCTTTAATTAACCGAGCGGCGTTGCTATAACTGTTTGTATTGATTCGTCTAGCTCACTTTGAAACACACGCTTTACTTCATCACACTTACCTAACCCTAACCCACAAATACATGACAATTCCTTGAAATACACTGATGAAATGAACAGCTGCCATTTTTATCTTCCGTATCCAGTTGTTATAATAGCTTAGTTGAAGCTTGTACCTCATATTAGTATGTCTAAAACAATCATGGTTTACAAAAAGATTTTTAAAATATATACGTGTGTATATATATATATATATATATACTCTATATATACTCTATATAAAAAACACAAACTTTAAAACATTTTACTTTGGAATCAAGCTTCTGTCAGGTATTAAAAGTCAAGGTAGTAGACAGCCCTTGTTCAAACTAAGGGTGTCTCTGTCTCATTCTTCCCATAACTGTGGCAGTAAAGGACACATATCGGGTTCTGACCCTGACTGATCCCACTTCTGCGCCTCTTTGTCTGTGATGATGAGCATGCCAAACCATGACCACGGAGGAAGCAATTTGTTAGGCAAAAGATGCTTGAAAAGGACACGGGTCCTAAGGGTCAACACAACGTGTATTTACACTTAGCTGTGTCTCAAGGGTGACGGAATCAGGTTTGCCCCTTGTATCTGCTTTAGGCTGCAGTCTGTGCACACAAATGAACCACATCAACTTCAGGTACATAGCCAGTTAGATAAACGTTTCCAGACAAAGTGCAGTCAGTCAAATCAGAGGCAGTCTCGTGCTTCCGCCTCATGAATGCTAAGAAGAGTACAAATTATATTGCGTGAATTGTTCCTTTGGGCCAGTTCATGATTATAAATGCAAATAACGCCCAAACAACGCAAATCGAACATTTCAAAGGAACATAACATGTAATATGATGACCATAGATTATTTAGGATTAACATGAAATGTTAAAGGTGGATTTAAGCAATTGTAAGACAATACACGTGTTCAAATATCTGCAATCTTTCTCCAGCATTGCTTACTCATCCTTTGAATATGAAGCATTCTGTTTTGTATGCAGGCAGGGGTCACTGAGAAGCCGTGGGTTGGGTCATGGGCGAAATACTGTAAATATGTTTTTACGATACCTGAGGCATAAGGAGCCCGAAGAACCATTGTGTTTAACCATACAACTATATATTTGGAAAGTGAGTTCCAGATTGTTTATTTTACATTATTTTGGCGGTTGAACTGCTATTTAACGACACCCAAGGTGGTCACCAGTGTTAACTTTACTATTGCTATTATGATTTATTTTACTCACTGCACAGACTCAATCACCACTGTCATCAAAAATGCCATATCTGTTAATATTATAATCACTGGGAGGATGTCTTTTATTTTATGTTTTTATATATAGTCTATTAACCTTATTTTAATAATTTTTTAATATTGGAAATACAGTATTCTAACAAATAAAATAATATTTGTATTTATTAATTTCATGGATCACAAATAATAAAAAAAGACTGCACCAAAGGAGAAAAAAAATCATGCTTCACTGAACAATAGGATTGATCTCCAGTTGGCTATGAACTCAGACATCTTTGTTTTAAGATGGTCTCAGACCATTTAAAACTAGAACTTCAAGGTCTGGGAAAGCTCTCACTGTGCTAAAAATAATAAAATAAAGCCCAAGTGCATTAGGGACACATTTAGTTTCAAGTCTCCTGTCATTTAGGGTAGCCAGACTTCCTAGAGTTCTTCCCTTAAACGTGGTATTTTATTTTAATGAGATACAGTATTTAACTTTCCTTGAACCAACTCTATAGTGTCCTATACCTATAGTGTACATTTATACAAAAATTATCCCAAAAAGCGATTGTATTAATTACATTTTGACTGCTAATTGGCCAAAATCTTTTATATCTATATACCTACCTATAGTGTGGAGCTAATCGTCTCGACAAGTAACAGCTTCATACCTGCGGCAGAGATACAGTAGATATGCAGTCGCATAGCTTGCTTGTAGTTTCAATGGTCCTTGATCCTCTCGTACGTTGAGACTCCGGGAAGCAGTGTACACGTGCGTGTTTTAACGTTGTAACGCTTGGCACTGTATGTAAATGTGAGCCTTCAATTTGAAATATGTCCTAAAATACATTTAAAGTTGCTCAATGTTACTAGATCTGCCACATTAGTGCTTCTGATATTTTGCCTTTGTTCCATGTTACAGTATACATTACTTACAATTGACTAAAATACTAGGGTTAGTGTTTGTTAGTTAGTTAGTTAACTAGTTAGTTAATTAGGAACCCGTGGTTCATTTTGTTCCTTTTTATTTTATTTTTATAGTGCTGTACGGTAGATCAAACAAATTGACTGCAGGAAAATGAAATTGCAATACAATAAGTAGTGTTTTCCTCCCAGATGAACATGGTGAAATGAGTGACATTACCTTTTATATTTGGAGGGAATCTTTGTGATTGAGTCTCCATACGGCTTGTGAAGCTTGTGCAGCCATGCGTATGGCTGGAGGAGAAACATCAAATAGTTGCTGTTGGTTGGACGTCTGCAAAAATAACCAATAGCACAGCAATATTCAGAATAATGTCCGTATGTTTATCTGGTCGTGTAAAGGGCATTTAGGGCTCAAAACATGGATTTGAACACTATTTTTATATGAAGAGACTAATTATTTCTGATACATTGTTGGTGTTGGAAAAATCCATGTATTTGTTGTAAATTAGAGCTGTCAGAATTGTATCACAATTAATCGGTATTAATCGCACTTTAAGTAATTAATTGCATAATTAAAATTATGCAATATATTAATTGCAATTAATTACGTAAAGCATGCGATTAAATTATGACAGCTCGATTGGAAATGCATTTCCTTTCAATATAAACATTACAGCAACTACACAGTAATGTTTTAACTGAATTTGATTTATGGTGTATGAGGGATACGCTGTTGTTGAAATCTTAAACTGGAGTTAAGCCAAACCCATTCAGCTTGGCTTTAATTCAAATGTTTCTTCTGATATTTCAGGATCTTTAGGCTGCTGCACTATGAACTCACCAAGGGCTAGTATTTCATTTACTAGGACATTGAATGTCAACTTTAGTCTGCAGATAGAAATTATATTAAACATATAAACATTTAAATTGCTGTCAGGATGCAACCTCCCAGGATGGATATAATAACAGTTATTAACCTGTTTATTATGGTTTATTGTTAATTCTTACTTTTCCAAATGTCTGCTTTTGAGATTTCACCTGATTTACTGTCGATAACTAACTGTCAGCATGCAACTTCAGCCTCAGACCTGAAGACAGATCTGTTCCCATGCCAACCATTGCCCATGTTTGATTTTGGATGATTCCGGGGTCAGAGATTGATTATTATGGACAGTACCATACTATATGGGGCCATTGAGCATTCGCTTTGATGTCAAACTACAGCACAAAAAAAACGACAGATGATTACAGGAAACCGAGAAGACTTGGACATGAAACACAAGAAAACAATGTCGGAGAACACAGGCCTATAGAGTCATTAGAGAGTGCATTAGAGGGGAATGCTTTCACCATATGCTTGAGGCAAACATTGAGATGCATGGAAAACAATTAAGAGTTTACCTTGACTGTAATCGAGAGCTTATCCATCTACATGTACTTAAGTGGCTCTTTCGGTGACCAGTGGATTTTCTGGTTACCGAAGCAGCGTTATTCCACTGTTGTAAGGGCACTGATGGATGTTTTGCTAATGCCATTAGCAGCTACATGACATGAATTGGCCCTATCATTGACTTTGGTGCTCTTAAGATCAGTCATTATTGAGAATGCTTGCTAACTTTGGGGCTCAAATCGAAATAAACGCCCTCAAAAGCTCCGCACTGACACAATATTGTGTATTAGGCATAGTTGTTGTAAGGAGTGTTCAATACACTTTGTGTATGTTGCAAAATGCAAAAAGATATTTGGTAAATTTGAGTGTATTAGCTTACAATTAGCTTGCAATAGCTGACTATCTGTGGACAGGAGCCTTTAACTGTAAGTTAAAACCCTAATGAAGCCACTCCTTGCAGCAAAACAATCAAAACCTCCTATAGGAAAAAGATATAGACGATAGAGAGATATTGGATGGCTGGAGTGTCCTTGGAAAATTTAGATAAAAGGCTTGGTTGTATTACACTAACAACTCACAATTGTGCTGATAATGACCCAAGTTGGATAAAAGGATGGATAACCTGTGTGTTGTTGCTGTAGCTCAACCGTGTCTCATTATGGGGGATTCTGAACCACACAAACAATCCTGGTACTTGAAAGCAAATGTTGGAAGTAATAGGTAGAATTTGGACTTCAAAGCAGTCAAGCGGGCAAAATCAAGTCAAGGTTTTGATTGAAGCGATAAGACGACTTTGAATCTTGTCATGTGACCTCACATATCACCTCAGTTTATTATGAAATTTGGTGCGTTTTATGAAGTCTGTATCAGCAGGATGTCTCCATTATCAGCACAAGTGCTACGGAAACCAATTGTTTGTACACGGTGTTTATAATGCCAAGGATTTTATTGTCTCTCGGTGCGTCACATGAAGCTTTTAATAGTTTTTTTTCATCACTCTCAATCGATATCTATACAACTTGCGCAACACAATGGGAGGCGACTGTTTTTTTGTTGCTAAGACAGTAAAAGCGATTATTTTGCAGTAATTTCAAGGACATGTTTGTGCATGGGTGTGTGTTTCCTCACTGTCTACATCCTCTGCTTTGAATAGAAAGAGGCTCTCATCTGGCAACTAAACACATTTATTCATGAGTTCAAGCAAAGGTTTAAGATCATGCAATTCAACCTGAGCACATGTTTTGTTATAGTATTTATATTCTAATTAATGAAAAGTTCAGGATTTCTTAAACACCCAATTAAAATGTTTATTTTTCATCATGTCATGGTCATTGTTCAAATGGCAATATGCTGTTGCACCTCCCAAAGTAAAAGCATGAAATTCCACCAGGTTTAGCACCAAGTTACAATACTTAAATTGAACCTCAATTCAAATAATCTTTGATCTCCAAAATCACAGGTCCGACTGTACTGTTTCCCATTAAATTTGTAAAGATCTACACATTGCTAGTTTAGAACGGCATTATAAATCTGCAAAATTGTTTCTCAGTATTAAAGCTACTGTATTACTAAAACAATGCTAAAATCAAAACAAAAACACAAACTTTATTGATGTCTGGATTTAAGAATATCACACTACTCATGTGTGTGTATTAGTGAGAACATTTGGTAAACAATATTTCTGTCAAAAGCAAAATATGATCCCCTGCCTCTTTATATACTCTGGATATGCTAATTACCATTTCTTGTCATATAAACATACTTTTGGGGAACAACGTAATAACATCTGCCCCGTTCATCCAACAGATGTCATAAAACCTCAGCTTGTAAGAATTACTTTTGTGTAAAACCAAACGATGGGAGCCAATTATGCTGCTCACACTGAGATGAATTCATGTCATTTACCTTAAGGCATGTGAGAGAAGGAAATGGTTCCCTATGTACAGTTTGACCCTCAAGACGTGATCAGTTTACCAGAGCTACTGAACTGGTGCAAGGCAAGTGTTAGTATACCATTTTTGCAGTTGAACGTACAAAAAGGTATCGGAAAACAACTAACTAATGAGAGCATTGTTATGTTGTCTCTGCTGCAGCATCCATCAGTTGACTTGAATTACATTTTGGCTCTTGGAACTTTCCTTTCAAAATGCCAGAGGATGCATTTAAACTGTCATTCAAACAGACCAATGATGAATCAAGACCCTAGGCCAAAATTACCACCCACAAACTACTGCAGTGGTTACCAGTGAGATCACCTGAGTCAACACAGCAAGTGTACCGGGGTAATGAGAGGGCTTTTAGACTGCTCTGCTTATACTAAACTGTAGCATGGCTGCAATTACTTGTCATCGGTGTTCATTTAATGAATCAGTCTGCAAGAGGGCTTGACCACATCTCCTGGAAAGTCACCTCGCACTGGGGATTAGCCTTGAAACACAAAGACCTTCTCCACTGGTGTGAAGAGCCAATGGAAATGTGAAGAGTTAAACATTGTAAAGAGAAAGCACATTTGCCAGGACATTCTAGTGGTCTGGGGTGTCCGGCCTACCAGCTGAAAGATCATGGGTTTGAGCCCTGGAATGGACATTGCTGTAGCCTTCCTGGAGCAAGATGCCTAACCACTCCTTTACACTTTGTTACTTATTTTGGGTAAAAGCATCTGCTATTACCTAATGGTACAGAAACTCTGCATTGTGTTGTGGGGCTGTGAAAGGTTGGACTTAGTGTGTGAATAGCTGTTTATGAAATCTCGTCATCCAGAAATTGCAATCTGGACACAGTGCTGAAATCTCATCACCACCATAGGTCACTTTGAGTATCCTTGTTATGGAGCTCGCTACTAAACTCGCATGTGCACTTCATGTGCTGTAGCTATATATTTACAGTACTGTCTTAAGTGTTATTTCATGTCACCTTGGTTTGTGAGAAACTACTGTACGTTGTATACACAACACAAAGGAACGAAAGGAATGTTGTGCACATCGTTTGGCCGATCACTGAACTAATAGGGGCTTTAACCCATCGTGCTGAAACCTAGGCTAAACCAAAGAGTACATTCTTGGTTTATTTCTTTGAAAACACAACACGGGCCATTAACCCATGGGGGATACAACCCCTTACGGTGATAGTGGAGTTAGACCGGGTTACACTCTGGTTCGCTGACCCCAATTGACCCTTTGGAGTGTTTTATTAAGTTCACCTTTAGCTTGCCTTAAAGCTTTTCATCTGTCTACTCTATACTATATATTTGCTGGTTAGCCATTTTAGCTAACCTGACGTGACGAATGGTTTGCTACACAGAACCATCTGTGAAGCCGTCCATTGAACATGTTTTGAAAAGAAATACAAATAACAAAATACTTGGCAGGTGATTGGATGAACTGACTGTTATTGCCTATCACCGTAGGTTACATCTGCCAGCATGATGTTGATTGGTCAGAACCACTGTGGTTCAACTGAAGCACAATGATTTAAAGCTGTCCAGAGACAGAAACTCATGGCAAACTGTAGCTTGCGAGATCAGTATGGTATCATGACAAGGCTGCATATTACCAGCCAATCACGTCTTGGTAGTAATTTTGAAAAACGTTTGTTTTTATATGAGAATTGTATTGCTACTGTATAAATTGCCTTTTGAATTCAAAGGGAAATACATTTAAACTTATATTTTATTCGGTATGGTTTACTGTATAATATATGAGTGTACTTATTACATTGTTGTCCCTAGCGAGCATTAACAAATTACTGGTAGACAAGTTATTTTTTGAGACAATTTGAATAAATAAACTATCATCACAGTTTTTAGTCTTCTAAAAAAAAAGACAGTAACTAATCAAAATGCATCGAAAACATGTTGTTGTTGGAAGAAAAACAAAACGTCCACAGAAACCTTTAAAGAATTAAGTTCATGGAGCCAAGGTGAGATCTAGTGGGAAAGGGATATTGGAGATAGGATTACAGATGCAGTAACCTGGACTTCCCATCTGGAACACCCTGCCAAGATGTGCACGGCCCACCAGAAAGGCTGAGAGAATAAGACGGGGGTGTTAATGGGAGGAAGGGGGATGTTGAAGGCCGCCATGTTGACGTTTCCTATTATTCCCATCTGCCCAATCATTGAATTACCTTTTGAACTCCAGATACTATAGTCTATTAATATGCTAGAGCAAAACCAAATGTCATCACTTTTGCTGAAAATACAGTTGCTGTTGGTCTAAAATGTGATTAGGATAATAATTAATGTATAATCTACCATATTTTGCTAATGTTGGTCTAGCTAATTTGACCCTAATAAATGTTATTTAATCAAATTATTATAAATATATTTCCTCACTGTTTCACAGTGTCACGGGCAAAATTTAACATTTTGTACTGAATAATGTATTGATTTTCTTTTGTAACAATGAATAACAGGAAATATAGCTATATAAAATCCTTTTTTTTTCCTCTGACAGGCAGTAACCCTCAAAAGACACTGGCAGCAACTGCAGTCGGCAGATGTTAGTCATCGTCAGTTATACCATAATATATCAGACTTACAGCCTTCAGGCACCTCAGACAGGTGACTGAGAAAACGTCTCACACACACACATGCTCAGTCTGAGCCCACTGAACAGATTTTTTAGGCCATACCAAAAAGGCCACTTGGGTTTCACGGTAAAAGTACACCACCCACAGATACATTTTTCTGTGTGCCCCCAACACTGAATATAAACACAGGCAGCTGAGGTGAGCTGGGTGAAATGCTTCCTAGGGTTAAAGTTGTGATTCATGTCAAGGAAGCACCAACGAAGCCCTTAATTGGGGTCTCTGCTGGCAGTTTAAATTAATACAGCTGCTTCCAGACCGTGACTTTTGGAAGCAACGGCTTATTGAGTTACAGCTGTGTGAAAGGTGAATTGTCCTATTTAAGGCTTGATTCTTACGTTGAGTTCTATATAGATTGCCAGACGTTGTTCTTTACTGTAAAGTCGGTTGTAGATCACGTTTGCCACAGAAGATGTGATTCATTGTATTTCATGGCAAACAGAAATGTATTTGCACCTCGGCAGTCCTTGTGTTTCAGATAGCCCGGTTAGACCGCCCTTTTGCAACTTCTATGATTTGTCAGTCAAGGAACTCTCCATTCAATGGTGTCAATCAAATAATTTGCAGGCATTGGACCACCTTCAACTAGGGATGGCACGATCCAAATATTTCAGTCCCGATACCGATAGATACCTGCACATTGGGTATCGGCTGATACCCTTGTACCGATCCGATCAGTGTTAAATTAAGATGTGTTCCTCAGAGTGACTGAGGAAGAGACTGGGAATCATGTTTTGTGTAAAGAAACATCAGGCTTGAACATTGCTTTCCTAACTGCAAAACATAATGTAACATGGGCTATATATGAATATAAGGAAATATTACAATTTTGTCATTGATGTATGCATTAGATTGAGTGGTTTTGTTTAAGTTAAATTGCAAATAAATGATGACCAATCTCTATTTTAGGACCTACATGCATTTTAGAAACCTGCTGATAGTGTGGCCTGGGTAGGTTAAACATGGCTGATGATTGACAGTAGAGCTATGACTGTAAATTAATTTAATTGGATCAGCCACAGATCGGTTACAACCGATCCAGCTATTTAGATAGGTATCGGACCGATTTTTGATTTGAGTACAGTATCGGTTCCCTCCCTACCTTTAACCAACCAGATTAAGGATCAGATTAATTGAATAATATGTGAGATGTTCATTCTATAACCAGCTGGATAACTTAAATTGATACTTGTGCAAACCAAACCACAGACCAATCAGAATTGTAATAAAAGGCACTGATGTGAGTCGTGCATAGAGTGTAGTGCAGCATGGCATTTCACTGATCCCTGGCTAAATAGTTTCTGTGGGGTGTCTGATTATTTTCAATTGCAGCGAATACTCGAGGTGCTTTCATGTTTTCTCAGCTGACAGCTAGCCGTGGGCCATCAATTAGACCTGCTTTTATTGTGCTAGCTAAAGCATTAACGAGCATAAAGAGTTTAGGATATATTAAAGATGATGTTATTACTGAGCTCCATCATGGAAACTGGAAATTCTCTGTTAAGTTATTTTGGAGTTGATGTGGGGTTACATGTGATGCCACGATGATAGTGTAGTTTATTTGATTTGATTGTATTTTTTGGTGCCTTGTTTTTCATTCCCAAATGACATCATAGGTTGAGAGGGTTATAGCTAGTCACAACATCGATGCTTATGGCTCTATATGCAGACAGAGAGAGACGAGAGTCTCAAAGCCAGGTAGGAATGAATGTCATCACTTCCCTGCAGTACAAAGAGAGTTTCAGGGTTTCTTCTCATTTCTACAACAAAACAAGAACATCTCCTTTCATGTGTATCAATGCAAAGCACCTCACAGCTCCACGCACCGTTAAAGCCTCAAACCTGTAGACATGTGTATCAAACAGATACAGGGGTTCCAGGGGTCCCCCAAAGTCAGGCTCTGTCTGAGCATGTACTGTATGCAGCAGAGGGGGTAGAGGAAGGGGGGCGGGGGGGTGTCAGGTGTGTTCACATCAAACCAAGTCTTCTCTGCATGGGTCAACATATGTATGCCTGATACTTATTCCAGAAGAAAGAAAGGGAAAAAAAACATTTTTTTATACTTGATTTGCTGCATGGACTTCATTTGAGGCTTCTTCCAATTCTTTGGTTTTCTATTTTTAGTTATTTGTCATACTGTTCGCGTACCCATGCAGCAGCTCAATCCATTGTGAACCTATTTAAAATGAAAGAGCCGGAACATTGATCTTACTGCCACAATATGAATGATTCAATACATGATCAGCAAGGCAGTGCGCTTGGGCTCACTAGCTTGGCTAATCCCTTCAGAGCTGTGAGCCGGGTCACGCGGACCCTGCTGAGGAACAGCGGTAAGGTAACCAGAGAAGGGTTAAGGGTCCAGAGAGCACCCACAGGAGCTTCAAAGGTAGGCCTATACTTCCTTTTTTCTCTCTCTTCACACAAAGTTGCTCCTCTTATGCGGACCCTGTATGTGGGGGAGGTGTGGGGGAGACAGGCATCACGCCTCTGGGAATGCTGCCGGCAGACAGCTTCCTGCCTGGGGCTCTGCCGGGCCGTGAGTGATGGCTGGAAGGTGGAACATCGATTTCCATGCTTGACAAATCAGCACGTACCTCTGGACGCAAGCTGGCAGAGGCTGGCCGGGGCTGTCTGAGGCGGGACGCTAAAACACAGCATCTTTTAAGTACATTACCCCGCGGCGGCTGCTGCTGCTGCTGTTTTACGACGCACATGCGCGGCAAGACGCTTCCCGAACACGACGTACCAACGGGCAGACAGACGGGAGCCTTAAGCACAGAATGAGATGCGTTAGAATGCTTTGATTTCTATGCGTAACACATTTGGCAGTAATATATACGTAAGTAGTAGGCTACATATGCAGTCCCATGCTCACAACCATAAAAATAGCGGTCTAGCTAACTCTTTTTGTTTTAAAACTATTCCGTCTTTCCTGTCTCACATATTCAACGTTTTCCAAAACAGGGAAACTGAGAGGCTCTGTTGGAAAGGATTCACACACACACACACCAAAGGCCTCTCTGTTACAGTCCTAAACTCCTGCCAAATAGCCAAGATAACTAATCTAGTGAACGTTCTGTATTTAGGATGAATAGTTCTAGCCTAGGTCTTCCGATAACATTGTTGTCTGCAAAATGTTTTTGATTGTTTTTAAATTACACAAAAGATACAAGGAGAAAGACACGTACACATCTCTTATTATATTCATAGTTTTAAATTCAAGATAGAAACGTTTTAAAATTAACTATTAAAATTCAGTGGTGATATTCAAAATCCATATCATTTAGACGTGAGAACTTTAAACGTGGGTACAGAGTTTTGCTATGGCAAAACAAACAACATAGAATTGACCCTGTATACTTACAGTGAGAGAAGCTTGAAGAACTACGGTAAATAACACTGGCCCTAATCTGGTGGACCTCCTCGCCCTTCTTAATCTGGCAGTGAGCACATATCTGAAGGACCCGGTAGAACCAGTCCTCCACAGGCCTGTCCGGCTGCCTGGCCCAACCCAGGGGGGAAGCAGGTGGTCGTGGGAGCAATAATGCGTCAGGGTGTGGCCACCCACCACTGGTTAATGTCTGCTGGCCTGGTGTCAAGGACGCACAGCGTTCCTCCCGTCTGCTCGGGTTCCCGGTCCGCCGCCTGTGCTGGCGCTCGGCTCCACGGCTGCGCACACAACTGCAGCCTGTATGCCTTTAGCTATCTTTAGCTAGCTTTGGCTTTTGAGCGCATGTTAGCATTCAAGCGTGCAGAGTGTAAGGGCATGCTCTTATCTCACAAAAAAAAAAAAATATATAAAAAATATATAGCACTTTATTAGCTAGGCATTACCTATTGCACTTTATTAGCTAGGCCATTACCTTTTTGACTATGTGGTAATAGGTATAATGACATTATGCTGCATTTTGTTATATTTAAAATATTGTTTGCTTTTAATTGCTGGTATACGACCTGTCCAACTACTGACAAATGTACTAAATGTAAGTCGCTTTGGATAAAAGCGTCTGCCAAATGCCGTAAATGTAAATGGTTCATAGTCTACGCAAGATAGGTGGACGCGATCGCAAAAGAGTGCTACCCGTGAGTCAGTGCTCTGAGCCAAACGTGTCAGTTGGTGCTCTGAACCATTTCAGATGAAACAGCAGGGTTGCGTTGCATTACAAAAATGAGGACAACAAATTTTGCTACGCAAGTACGCATCAAACCCTCTTTGCATAGCTCGAAGTGTTTGCATAGCTTGCGTAGACTATGAACCAGCCTTAACACGGACCACCCACTTTTGTAGCGTCTCTGGTGCCAGAAGTACATTTCCCATCCATTTTCTACCTTTGACTTCTCGTAAAATCCTCTGCGCAAAAACTCAGCGTTTTTTTTTTTGTTTTGTTTTTTTGTGAACAGCGCTGGAGTCGTCAATGTCATTTTTTTGTGTAGCCTAGCAACAAATGCTGTAGAGAAGCACTCTAAAAATGAGGGTGTGGGCACTTTGCGCTAAAAACGTGTTTGGTGGACAGGCATTGATTGGTAAAATAAAGCCGCTGGAAAGTGGACAGTCTGGGCAAAAGTGGTCTGTGTGAGTCCAGTGTTCCACGTCACCAAGCCTGTCTGGACACATGTATTTGTATGAGGTGACAGAGAACAAGCACATAGCTAGATGCATGCACGCGTGTCTTTCAACACATAGCTTTTGACACAAACTGGCTAATTGACAAGAGCCAACGTACACAGTCCAGTTGGCGGGAGGGATAACGGTTCTCAGACTAGCTCAGTAGTCTGCTTCTTGTCTCTTTCAACACACACTGCAGTTTTCTGAATTCACAGGCTGATATGTTTTTCACCTGGTTGTGTGTGTGTGTGTACGTGCACGTGCATGTGTGTGTGTGTGAGAGAGTAGGTCTGGACTGATGAGAACCATACCGTGTGCCACATTTTAGCATGAGCGTGAAATAACACAAAATGGTCTCGGTGGACCGGTTCTGTGTACAGTATGAATGACAAAGCGTTCCCTGTGCAACACAGCCCTGCTTCCAAGGCGTTGCGGGTTTGACCGTCCGAGAACCGAGGCCGCGTGGGCCAAACCGCCGGCTTCTAAATCCGCGCCCTTGTCCGGGGTCCGAGGGCCGCCTCTCTCTCTCTCTCTCTCCGTATCCAAGGGCCATATCAAAACACACACAAGTAGCCGTAAACCACCGAGAGCAGAGAGGAAAGGCTGAAGCAGCAGTTTTTTCCATCGTGCTTGGTCCTCTGGGAATAGCGCTTGGGTGCATGCATGGTGACCTCACCTATATCGCTGTGGGCTCGTCTAATTAAACCGCACGGCCTTGGGGTTATTTACATGGCCAAGTCTTCCTTTTGCAGCGAGCCCACAGTGGCTTTTCATTAATGGCGGTATAATCATATATGATAATGGGCGGCTTCATTGGGTTTCCTATTCCTTTACAAGCCGGTTTCAAATAAACTGATTGTCTTGGAGAGATTAAAACGTTCCACTGGGGAACTGCAGGGGGTCCAGGTGCGTGCACGTACACGCACACAGGCTTCATCCAATTACGTGCTCTGAATTTGTATGTGAACACTGAGCAGCGCTCTGTACCACGCATAGAAGTGGTTATTTTCAGAACAGGGATTTTAATAGACGAGATGCTAATTCTGCTCTGGTAGTACTTATGCACGTTCCACATATGGCAGTGTCTTTACCTTACCTTCTAAAATATGTCTTGCAATAAAAAGCTACCAAGAATATGCATTAAAGTATGCAGCATCTTTGTATGTCAGAAGTAAGGAATCACATTTTGTCTCAATTTAGAGCAATTCATTTTATTAAATGAATCCATAAATTAGGTGTAGTCAAACCGCAGAGATGCCACCATCTTCTACATGTTAAAGGAACATTTATTGCAAATAATCTACTGTACTTAATGGCTCAGTGCCCATATAGATAGACAGTGCCCTAATGCTTTCCATACATTAATATGATAGCATTTGGTAACACTTTCAACTTGTATTTTTCATGGTGAATACGGACGTTCTTAAATAGATCCATCAGGAAGAGTCCTGGTTCGAATGCTGCGGCGTGATGTGTGGTGGGTTTGTTTGGCGTGATGATGAAATGGGTTATTATTGGTAACGTGGAAACAGTACCACTAGACTTGGGCATCAAATCAACAAGTAACGCGGTAAATAAACAGTACATTAATGACCAGGCATACTCCACACGTCAATGCGAATGAAGCGTCACAGATCAGATACCACCTCCCCAAACTACTTTCGTTCCAACCGCCACAACCGACTTCTTCTTCATTGAATAAGAGAATGTTGCCGTTGCAACATCTGCATTTAACAACTCCCAGCTTTAAAAAAAATCCAAAAAAAAAACAACAACCGCAGAGTACCTGGTTCTAATTTGTCATCCCTGCCTCGTTATTAAAAGTTACCAGGCTCAGAGCAAATGAGGGTTGGGAATGGGAGGGGAAGGGGGGGGGGGGGGGGTGTTAAAGGGGGACAAGCGGGGGATGGGGTGACAGCAAAGGCATCTAATAAGCACTTGGGGTATTTACGCACATGGGTTCTCCTTGAGAGAGAGAGGATGCCACATGTTTGATGAGTCACTTCACTCTTTTCGCTGTTCAAAACAGAGTTGCTGCCTTTAAAATGAATAAAGTTGAGTTATTTGTTTACTTTTTTGAACTAGTTTTAGAATTAGGTTATTTTGTAGAATAACATTTCACATTCTATTCATTAATTGTATCGACGTGATAGAATGTGACATGATTTTCAGCTAAATCACATTTAATACATACACTATTATTCAAACATAATTCATATTTACTAGCACTGAAATCTAAACAATTACATGTAGATGGAAATGTCTGGGAAACCAATACAATGCAATATTTACAGCCCCGCCCCCTTCAGTGCCATAGGCTGCTCCCTCAGAAGCTCCTCCTGGGATAGTGTGGTGTGGTCTGCACCCCGTTGTTTGTGTTAACATAGCCAGGGCTGTGACGTATACCCTAGGCCAGACGTCATCAACGTTTTTCAAGATAAGCTGAACACGGCACAATATTTTATATTGCATATAAAATATATTTTTTGCCGGGTCAACGACGTGTAGGGCGGCTATGGTGCCATGTATATAAGTACTTTGTATTGGTGTAAACTACCATGTACAGTGCTAAGCCATTCACATCATTATCTACAAATGTATATTTTCTGTAATTTTATTTTGGGGTCAAATAATTTGAAGGACCCCCTGTTGAAGACCTCTGTCTAAAGCTTTCTGAAGAACGGGTTAAAAGCTCAAACGCTGCTGGCTCTGGCCATCTTAACATGGGCATGGACAACATGGACTGTTGTTTTTGAAGCCATCCCCATGTGGCGATTCAAGGAACTGCAGATTTTGGCACACGTTGGATCCATTCATTCTCCAGCGCCCGGAGGTTCACGCTCGCTGTCAATGGCGCGTGTGCAGGGATGACGCACTGAGCGCTGGCTGTGTGTGTGGCAGGTGCACTCGTGCACGTAAGGGCCTGGAGGACCAGAGGATGCAAGCGAAAAGCCGAAACGCTCCCCGCCACAAGTGCAGAGGAGAGCCTGTAATTTATTTGACGTAGATGTCAGCAATACTTTAATATCCCCAAAGGAAAATAACATTGAGGGTGGAGCGCGCGACTAATTATAGCAGAGTGAGAAAACCACAGCAACCGCCCGGGAGGGGGGCCTGGGGTCTGGATGGCAACCGCCGGAGCAACGCAGTGCTTGTATCACCCTTGGAAACGTGGAAAAAAGTTGTTTGACTATAAGAATTAGCAAATATGTTGTATTTTTACAGCAACAAGTTTTCCTCATCCTACTTAAAGGTAAAGTCAGCTATTGTAAGCTGATGCACATTTAGTTAAATTCACCAAAAATCTCACATTTCGCTAGCATTCTCTGTTGAAATAATGATCTCATACTTCTACACAGCCTTGGCTCTGTAAATAGGAACATAAACAAAGTGGCGAACACCGCTCACATCAACAAAGCGGAGCGGTGCGTTTTGATTTAAGTTAGCAAGCGTTCTCGAGCATGACTGACCCTCCCTTTAACGCACGACAATGACAATAGGCACACACTGAAAGGAGAGAAAGAGAGAGAGAGCGTGAAAGATAAAATAAAGAAAGCTGTGAGACAAAACGGGTGCGAAAGGACAAAGAGTTCATGTACAGAGAGATGGAAGGGAACGGAGATAGTGCGAGAGAAAGAAAGATGGAAGGCATTAAAGGCATGAGATCGAGGGAAGGGTGAGACATGAGAGAAGGGGCTTGGCAGACAGGGACCCAGGGATGATGGCGACTCATTAGAGTGGCACGTTGCTTTGAACAAGTGCAGCTTGCGACTGCCCCACTGGGTAATAACACAGCACACAAACGCCGGGGTTGTAATTTTGATATTTAAAAGCCACAGCTGCTCGGTACTGTGGTCAGCCCAGATTGAGCGAAAAGGATGGTGGGGGAGTTTCTGGAAGGTGTGTTGTGCACATTTAAACAGATTAGAAACAGATTGAGAAATGGAGGAATATAGGCAAATGCAATGGACCGATGCTGTCTGTGTGGTCATGAGCAGCCTCAAGCTAATGTTTTATTGGGATGTAGTACACAAGTCTGGATTCAAGCTTTTGTTCTTCTACGGTCTCGGGATTGGCTTTTATTTTCACCTTTGTCTTGAGTTGTTTTAAAATTCTGCAGTGTTCATGTATTTGATCCCAAAATTGATTTTAATTAACTTCTATATTTTTTTTAATAAAATCCAATGTGCAATCTTCTGTGCTACTGT
Organism: Forbesichthys papilliferus; assembly: GCA_025399855.1. Classification (NCBI taxonomy): domain Eukaryota; kingdom Metazoa; phylum Chordata; class Actinopteri; order Percopsiformes; family Amblyopsidae; genus Forbesichthys; species Forbesichthys papilliferus. The sequence goes on along the minus strand of JAODOY010018639.1, from coordinate 576 downwards.
GTAATTGTAATGTCTGTAATGCATTTAATATATTTCAGTAAATACATGACGTAGACTGCTCAACCTGATGCAAGCAAGCGCAAGCAATATGAGAGTTACAGTAAATATATCAAGAACATCCCAGAACTCGGCCTTGAGATATCTTGCCAGAGTTTCCGACTCCGTGTCCGAGGTTGTTTTTTCTCGAGTTCCGAGTACAGTGGATTCAACCATTAATTAGCATTGCTCGTATGGCCCTAATATGTCTCCACTCTGACCAGGTGTTGCTTCACAATGCATGTCGATATGTGAGGCGCCTCCTACTGTTATGATTTGAGCTTGAAGTTATAGCAACCATTCTTGAGAATGCCTAACCCTGCCTTGAAATTAATTATGTTTGGAGGTATGTTCTGGAAGCACCCTCTTGTCAGGGAGAGCAGCATGGGAACCCCCATTACCAGCTGGTAGAGACCATTCAGCTAAGTGTGACTCGTGTCATGCCTGAACCATTTGTCCAGAAGTCTCTGGTACTTCTCCCATAGAGTTCTATTGAGGACTCTCTAAGTGGTCTGTCTCCTCTATATAATGTCTCTGGTA
>JAODOY010018628.1:0-25711 GCA_025399855.1 Forbesichthys papilliferus | reverse complement strand
GCCAGAACGTCCTATGAGGTGTCGGAGAGTGAGGATTAGCACCGCACAGCTACCGGCTGGCCACCGCTACATATACACATATACATATATACATATACATATACATATATATATATACATATACATATACATATATACATATACATATACATATATACATATATACATACATATACATATATATATATATATACACATACACACACACACACACACTTATTTACCCATTTGTTTTTTGTGATATCTTGGGTAGAGCAGGAGTAATGCTTTTGGGTTTTGTACAGTATTATGGGTAGGGAAAATAAGCATAGTCTGCAGCTTACCCCTTTTTCTTTGGTCATAATATACTGTATAGTTGTTTAATTGCTTCTATTGATTGACTGGAGAATATGTTATAACCAGTGGAGGAAATAAACAACAACAAAAATAAATTAAAAATGAACAAAAAAATAAAAAGGATTTTCACATTTGAATGCACCAAATGTGCACAAAAAAAAAAAGGAATTGAAAGCTGCAATATTAATACACAGAGACCAAAGGTCTCAGAGGAAAAAAGCTTCACAGTGCCCCCAAACCACGCCCACCGGCCTGACGGTGCCCCCAAACCACGCCCGCCGGCCTGACGGTGCCCATCTGCAGCTAGACCCCAGTGGACCCTGGTAGCAGGGTGTGTGGGTGAATGATGAACCTGTGCAGGGTGTTCTCCGTGTCCTCCGGAGGCTTGACGTTCCTGGCCTCGCGCTCCCTCCGGTTGGCCTGCAGGGCCGCCCACGCCCGGGAGTTGTGGCCGCAGCAGTCTGGAGGAGTCTCCCCCTCGTGGTTCCTCATGTAGACGTCTGCCCCTCGAGACAGGAAGAGCCTGGGGGGAGGGGGGGAGAAGAGAGAGAGAGAGAGAGAGAGAGAGAGAGAGAGAGAGAGAGAATATCCTACCATTAGCTGCAGCACACTAGAGATAATACCTGCCTCCTCCGTATTCACAACAATAGTGTTAGTTATAGTGTGTGGTATAAATGCACGGGTATCACACAATCAATCTTTATTTATATAGGACTTTTCATACAAATTCATGTAACAAAGTGCTTCACACTACAACGTCATTAAAAACAATACAAAATGAGTAAAAACAATACCAGGGACCCCAGACCTGCTCCCCAGCCACCTCAATCTCAGTCAGAGAATGGAACCCCGAAGATATTGAGAGAACGAGCCTACACACCAACATACCCCAGACCCCATAGCTATATAGAGATGACAACACAGAAGCACTAAATAACCCAATCCAAGACACACCTCCCAGAACCTCCAATACTGAGTCCTCGACCAGTAAACATAAACATAAAGAATGGAGAAATGGTTCAAATCTATTAAGCTTTAGTGTCTCAAAGCCAGCAAAAGTGAAACCCCGTCACCCGGACTCGGCCCTACCACCCCCCCCCCCCCCAGATACCCGTCCAATGCCCAAAAAAATTGTACTGAGAAACATCACACAGACCAACCCGGTCCGTGCAATGCCAATCAGTCCAACTCACCAACCACAACGAGCATGCAGAGAAACAAAGAACCAAGCCCAAATATCCAAGGCCCCGCCCCCGCCCGCCCCAAGGAACCAAAACCTTGGGGCCCCAAACCACTCCTCCATCCCCCTGCATCCAGTCAGAAGACAGAACACTGAAGGCAATGTAGAAATGAGTCGCGGAACGAGCTACTCAATACCACAGTGATACCATCCCCCAAGCCCCACCCACGGCAGCGACAAAAGTGCCACCAGATCAGCAGGCCAGGTCACGGGCGGGCGTGCAACCCATTGGCACTTAAAACCAATTCCTATTGCTCCATGTTCCAGTATTACATTCCTTGCAGCACTGCAGCTACAACTTGCATTTGAAACAAAGATAATGTAAGAATATCAGTCGCAGCAGTAAATTATAAAGTCTATGCATAAAATATATAAGCAGTGGCAGGCCCAAATCAAAAAATCTATACGGATTTTCAAAGTTACACCTGGTATTGATTCCAGCCCTCGGCAAGCTGCTGATGAACAAGATGTTTTTTTTCTTTTTTTTTTACTTTAATTTAAATTGCGATAGTCCATGGCAGTTCTTCTGCGCTGCATGTCACATTTTCTGTCAGCTAATTCGGTTATCCTTGCTGTAGCCTACCAGGTGCTCTATTAACTACCGGATGAAATATTATTAGTTTACATAACATCCACAAATTGTGTTTAATTTTATTTATGCAGTGGCTTGATGAAAGACAATACTTGAAAGATGAGGGCAAACTAAAGTGCAAGAGCAAGCAGAATAGCAACTCACCATCTGACAATTAGGACAATTACAAAACAAAAGGGCAATGTCAACCAAGATGTAATATCCTCCTCCAATGCTGACTTGCTAAGTTAGTTTCTTGCAATTTAGTTTTTATCCAGGCCATCTTCTTATTAGTCAGTCATAGCATCACTATATACACTATATACTTCATGTTATAGCTTCAACATTACTGTATGTTGCAGCGTTGTATCACTGTATCATTATAGATCACAATATACTGTAGGTTTTACAGTAATGAGATGTTCTAACCACAAAATAAAATGTACTGTATATGTGTCTCTTCAGCTTCATCCAATTTCTTCTGCATACAAATTGCATAAGTTGAGTCTGTGGAAATATATATGAATAAAACAAGAAACTAATACATAAAATTATAAAATTGACATCTTGTGAATTATGCCTTATGCCTTATCCGAGAGCCTAAATGACCCTGACAGTTCCCCAGGCCGCATAATGTAATGCTTCAAGTGTACCTCCTGTAGCAATGGCATAGGATTCAGCAGGGAAACATACCCCATATTTTAAATCGCACAGCCTCTAAGTATAGCCTGCATTTATCTGCATCCTGCTGGAAACAGAAGTTATGAATGCTACATCTCTTTGTTTTCTGCCACGCTGTCAAAGAGAGTTTCTATGTTGAGGCACGGCTGAATGAATAAAGCAGGATTCTTATCATGAGAACGACACCAGTCACCTCTCATGTCTCCCTGCACCTTCACTGTGCAATATAGGCATGTAAAGGGAAGATACATGTTCCTCAAGAGCTTCAATGCTGCATTGCTTTTGTGACAGTAAGTGACAGGAATGAGTACAAAACAGATGGAAGAATAGGTTTTCGTGGGAAGTACCATCCTTGTTTGCAGACGCATGTTTTTGAAGGTATGTATTTCTCATATCTAGAGAGAAGGCATTGAATATGGCTTGAAAGATTGCTATGCTATCTACCCACATGTTCCTTTGTCAGTGTTCTCTTGAGTGAAACCTGGAGCCCCCACTACGTATGATTGTACTGTTCATCAGGAGCAGATACGACAAAGCACGCTTAACTTAAAGGTTTAACTTAACTTAAATGCTTAACTTCCCTGACTACAGGGGATAAACAAATGGAATAATAAGACAAACAGGCAGGCAAATGACTGGTAGCACGGCATGTTAAGCAGACCAGGCCACTGTCGAATTAGCAGGAGAACCACAAATAATTTTCTTTGATTCTTCATTCAAATTGTCTTACAGCCTTTTTGACATTTTTTTGACAACATTATACTGTACTGTGCTCTGGCTATCTTTGTTGTACAATATTCTACGTGCCTTAACAGGGCTCAAGTTTCATCTCAACATCAAACAGATTTAGAATCCGCTTTCAGGCATTTCAGGCATGCTTCACATCCCGCCTTTTGTACTTGCTAAAGCTTTAAGATAGTTGGGTCATACAGTATGTCAACATGGAGTTCTCCTCCTCTGTTTTGGAATTCAGCAGCTATTAAACGGATTCAAAGGGTATTTAGTATGATGCCATGGATTTAAACCCCATACTACAGTTTAAATATAAGTGATTTATCCCTGTTCTTGTGAATTGTGTAGCACAATGGGTCGCACCAAGTCTTGTGGAACTGGTACAGGAAATAGAGACAGTGAATAAGAGTCTTGAGGTGTAAGCCTTACATCATCATTAATTGGGTTGCCAATGTGTGTTTACACAAATCAGCTGTGATGTTTTTTTTTTGTTAAAAGTGATTCAGTATCTAGTGTCTGATGGAAAACAACAGAGTAGAATACTAGAGACACGATTGTAACTAAAGGCATTTCAATATTATTATTAACCATTGAGATAGTCATATAAATAAACCAAACATAAATAAGAGGCAATGCCACTTTCACCTAAAAAGTGCATTCAGGTGTAATGCTAGATATTTGACTATGCCATCTCATAATTAATCTTTCAAACGCATGTAAACTAAACATTTTGAGATGTAATTGTCCATGAACATACACAAACCTCACTCACATAGGGCCAAAATATCACATTACACTGTGCCATTAGTTTAAGCTGCAGGGCCCTGCATTTGTGTCTGGGATGGTAGTTAATAGGCTGTGTTCACAGAGTGCCCTGAATCAGACAGGGGTGATTTACGGAGTTAATCGCTAATGGAACGGGATGATGGCAAGTTAAGCTGTCAATCTTACCAGCTTACAGATAGAGACTGCAGCGTCATACATTCTAGTCACACAGGACATAGCATATACAATATCTCTCTCTCTCTCTCTCTCTCTCTCTCTCTCTCCTTCCACTAACAGTCCTTTTATACGTTCAGTTCCCAATGTACAGGCTTTATCTGTAAGGCTTTTCTTTAACAATTAAACATATTCTGTTAATTATTAATCTCTTATGTGTCAGCCTTCCTTCTTCCTAATGGCATCCAGTCTCTTTCATTAATCTATCCGTAGGCAGTGAGAACCGCTCTTTGTACCAGAGCTGGGCATATAAGGCACTAATATGTTTAAGGTACTTGCTTAAGTGGAACCTGGGACATGATAATAGGTTCTTTCATTTGCCTTGTTACATCTAACATCAAACAAGATGGTGCAGAGCATGGATGAAGTCCTGCAATCTCCAGTTGAGAGCTGCATTATTTTACAAACCTCACTATACTGCCATCTGTGTAGAAATTAAGTTCAATTAATTAACCACCTGAGTGGTACAATTTCAGTTGTACCTTCTTCATTCTTCAAAGATCAAGATAAGGAGCAGGCCTGCATTATTCCTCCTCAAACAAATCAACAGAATTGCTTTACGGTCGGCTGTGTTAAAATATACATTATATGTATATCTTGTCCAATACTTTATTTGAGCAACTCCACTCTGAGTTATTCTATTGATTCATTTGGACTATTGCCACTGCTGCATGGTGTACGTCTACAGTCATGTTTCATAGCTGAATTAGAAGGTTTAGTTCAGGTAATTGTTCTTTAAAAATGCATGTAGTCTTTGAGAGCCAGCTCTACTTGTTGAAATGTATCATATTATGCCTTACACACAGATAAAGTGTTTCCCCTTTTATGGGAGAAGAGAGAGAGACCAATGCGTACAAGTTGTCTGAGCTATCGGGATCTGTTGTTGCCTTGCTCTGTTTTATACTTGACATTCGTTCAATCACTCCAAAGCACTGAATTGTCTAGTTCCATGCCAAATTCACCAAGGGTAGTACTTTTGTAGAATCATGACCCATATAACAAACACAATTTACATATATTTACTTAATACTTAAGTATTTATATTGTCAGAGAAGATATTGCTCCAAAAATATCAACAAAGATAGTAGTGTCACATCCCGCCTTGTGCTAAAGCTGAAAGCTATCCTGTCCATATCTGATGGTGTTTACCAAGAGGCTGCTATACTGTACTGCTCCCTATGTACTGGGCTCTCTTGGCAGTGCTTTAGTTCTTAAATAGCTCAACATGAGGCATCAGAGCAAGAGAACTAGGGTCACAACCATTAGACATACCATTAATCACTAGAGATTGGTTGTAGTCCTGGATTATCTGTCCCTACGGGGGGCAGGGGTGGGGGGTCCCTATATAGGTGTTGTGGTGAAATGAAAATGTCAGTCTGATGAGATAGACTGTGCTCCCGTACAGGCAATCTACAGAGAAGATGAAAGGGTTGGAGCATTGATTTCACTTGAACAAGCAGGTGAGGCGAATAGCGATTCTGGAGAGCCTTCAAACTAGCAGTGGAACTCCCGTGGAGGGAAATGTAACCATAAGTGTGCCTTCGTCCATGTGGATATGGAGAGGCTCAGACTAGCGGAAGTTGCTTCAGATCACCAAAGAACCTTCATCCTATTTAGTTTACATTATTGAACTGGAAATGATGGAGCTATTATGCCAAATTTAGACTTTTAGTACTTCATCTGAAGGTATATTTACATACACCACCATCTTTGTGATATAGCCATATTTCTTACCATATGCTATTCATAGTAAATTATACACATATAGCAGAATATTTTTTGAAGAGGTTTTCCTTTTCTAGGTTTCTTATATTATATGTTTTGCTTACTTCACAAAGACTTTCACTGGGAACAAACAAGATTTTGTTTAGCACCGGCATAGACTGTGCAACACTGCATGGAATATGATGTTGATAAGTGCTTCTTGAACAAATTGCTAGGCCAGGGCTCCCCAAAGCAACATCACCACACATGTAAACGCTTCATAGCACAGTTGAACTCTTGTTAAACCCTCAAGCCAGTAGCTTCCTTACCTCTATAATAAGTCCTTGTGCTGACATTCACCATAAATTAACATCTTGTTCACCATAAATGCAAGACTGGCAACTCCCAGTTGTATGAATATGCTATTTACCTCCATCTGGTCCATTATCAAGATGGAAAAATAGTGTGGCCATATTTTGGGGTTTGGAAGCGACAGAGACAAATTCAGCTGTGCATTCAAAATATGATTATGCATAATATATAGCATATATGCTCAATATTATGCATATATGCTAAATATTATGCATATATTAAAATGATTATTCCTCTTATTACATTTATATCCTTTTGTTTTCATCAATAACTCTGGTCTAGAAATACGTGGTGGATTTAGAAGGTGGGGCAAGAAGAGTTGAAGTCATGAATTCACATCCAGGAGAGGATGGGGGTTAACTGACTGTCCCCAAGGCTGTTGTCTTAACATGCGTGATTAATGGTGCATTAACAAGATGGCAGGTCTTTGAGTACATCACAGCACTCACGTTGGCTCTACATTATTAATGCCTGCACAAGGAGCCTGCTTAATGAGCCAGAACTCTTTGAGAGGCTGTTGATTAAGCATGCAATGGCTTTAAATGCTTCCCTTGCTCATATATCTATATTTACGTAAGAGGAAATAAATGTATATTTTCTTATTGAAAAAAGAGAATGATGTACTCTTTGGTTTGTCACGTTAAGAGGTCATACTGTTCAAATTCAAATAGCAGCTAAAAATGTGACTTTTCCTTGGGATTCTTTATTTGGTCTAGGTTGGAATTTCCCAGAATGGCAAAACCTCCTATTAGAATAGCAAGGTATGTATTAAAAGCTACAGGGAGGCAAGTAATGTGTTGGCAGAGAACAAGTCAAGACAAATCAGTGTTGTCCTGGGCTTGTTATTGCATTACATTCTGTAGAATGGTTGAATACTGAAGTGTTTTGAAACAATGTAGCCATTTCATCATCTTTCACTTCCACTGGGTGATGCTGCTGCCTGTTGGAGCTGTATTTGATGCATCAACAGAAAGCTGGCATAACACCTTGTGTTTAGTGGCATAATATTTATAATATTTACAATGTTTTAACCTTGGTTTGAGACAAACCTGCTAAAGCCAACAAACATAAACTCTGTTTTCTAGCCAATAAATACTTTTAGCTGGTCAAGGTATAAAGCAAACAATGCATTATTTGAGCTTTCCACATAGAAATTGCATCAGGTACTCTCTATGAAAGTAGGCCACACATTTAATCTGTGCTGGATCAACCTTAAACCTCAAATAGTGAAGTTTAGGCATATTAGCAATGCAAACAAGCACAAAGGTATATCAGCGGTAATTCGCTGAAGCAAAGTTCACGACCACAGTTGGGCCCAAGTGGAAACTCAGAGACTCAGTACCAATCGAACTTGGGAATGATTTGTTTGTGATAGTTTGTTCTTTTTTCACTTATCCATGTCCTCTGAGAACCGGTGCATCTGGTTGCATGCCCGAATGCACAGACAGAGTGTGGTGGTGTATTACATTTTCCTGAATTCTAAACCAACTGGGTTATCTGAGCACGGTCGCGGTGGGACCGCACAATGTGCACTGTCTCATTATCTCTGTAGCCCTGACAGGGAACATGTGGGAGTGAGGACCATGGTAATCACAGTCATTGACCAGCATATCAACCGACGCAGAGGGGAGGAAGACAGAAATAAACCTCTATTGTTTGTGCACATGTCAACTGTGAGCTATTATCTAATTGCTAACTTTATCAGGCATGGCCATACCCACCCCCCAAACTTATATACATGGCGCATTTTAATAAAAAAATAACGTCTCATTGGAAAATCTAAATAGCTAAATATAAAACCATGAACACCTTAGAAACGTGTATTTGCATGTTACTGTATAAAGCAAAAAAATTATTTACGAACACATTTTTTTAATGTTTTGATAATCACTGATCCAATGTCTAATGCTTGTGAAAACTACGTTATGCTGCAGGGACCCCTTCCTAGACATGTAATACAAATTGTAAGTTGTAATTACCTGTAGGAACTGTGCAGAGTATTTGTTCACCCCTAAACCTTCTGAGTTTAAATTACATGTATTATTTTTCTCAATCTTTTGTATAGCAAAGCTAAAGAAAGAAATAACCAGTTTTGAGAAGGAAGATTTCAGTGCAGTCCACCAAACAGAATCATTAAACAACAATTACTTTTACCAGCGGCTTTGGTGTTGCAACAAAGGTAGCAATTAAGAAACATTCAGACTATGTTTATGAGCAGCCATAATTACCACAAGGACTGAAGCTTTTCTGTCTAGAATTGACCCATCTATGCTTTTGGTTGTCCTGTAAGGACTTAAAAAGAATGTATCATTTTAATTTTGTTCCATAATCAGCATAATTATCATTCTCTTCATCTGATTGTCATGCATCTAGGTTGCAAGAAGAGGACCTTGCTATGTGTAAGCAATCTTTACGCTACTAAAGAGCTTTGAATTGTGGTTATTAGCCGGGAAGCAAGACAAGACCCATATTATTGTTAATGAATAGAGTGTTTCATGCTTTGGGGGGAGGGTAAGATGTGGCCTCACGAGCTGGCCTGAAATTGTACTGTATAAATAAACATTATACAGCATACTGGTACACAGTGTATTATAAATGTTTTATATAATAAAGGTGAAATTAAAAGCTACTGTACCCATTTGTTTAATTCTATAATAATTGGCAACTGTATGACTCAGTTACAAAACAGTTTGCCATGCATCAACATAAACGTGTTAAAATGGCTCCCTTTAATACAGTAAACGCTCTGACATAAAGGCCAGTTACTTTGCCCTGCTCTATGTTTCTGTTGGACACGGTTATCTCCACCATCAGTCTCAATAACCATAGCAGCTGGCCCACCATGCAGGGGCAAACACTGGCCCATCATGTGCCCAATGTGCTTGCCACCTGATACAGTATTACAATTACATTATAGACGGTGTGTGTGTGTGCACGCGTGTGTGTGTGTGCGCGCGCGTGTGAATGTGTGTGTGTGTGTGTGTGCATGTGTTTTTTTAAGAATATTGTCACAAACCACTGTCAAGTGGCATTTTCTATGTTTTACTGACATTCAGCCCAGGGTTTAGCAACATGGCCTTTCGTGTGCTAATAATCGATTCAGTTTCACTGTAGAAATTTCAAAGGATTTAATAAATTGTCCTATATTATGTTTTATTATAAATGTAATGTACAGTAAATATACAGAATAGTGTAAAATGTGTGCATGTAGTCTAGATTCTCACACATTATATAAAATAAATACATTACATTTATAATATAAATTAAAATAATAATGTAATATACTTTTTACTCTACGCCTACATTATAAATATAATGTAAATACAACGTATGTGCAATGTGCATTTGGTGTAGCATAATCCACAACTTTAGCACGTACTTAAAGCCCATTTTCCCTGCACGGTGGCGTCTAATAATGACGTCTATGGTAATGTAAATCCCATAAATGTCTTTATTAGTTAGGATGTGGAGTCAGAGGGATGTCTTTGTATTTGCCAACACTACAGCTTTTTGGACACTGAGCTTTCGTACTGTAGGATGGTAGGCTTGCAATCATACTTTGTGTCATAAAACATGTTACTTTGAAATCCTTTTAACTGGTGTTCACTTTAATCATTTTGTTCAGGAATGTAAAGGCAAGCGGATGACTGCTGTTGGTTGATTCACGCTGATAGCAGGCTGCACGGGAAAGGTGGCTGGTGTCGCGGTAGTTGATAGCCTTAGTGTTATGTTGTTGTGCTCAACATAACCATGGCAGCCAAGTAACGGATTGGGTCTTTAAGCCCCCATGGTTTGAAAATGTGATTAAAAGCATTGAACATGTATCCAACATATGTTGTCATCCACAGGGATCAGTAGGCTCTGGAGCTTACATTTTTCATCGGACCCTATATCTGCCTTGGCATGCTGCGGAGAAACCGGCATGCACATACAGATAACATGCAGGCAGTGTTACTACTTACTGCCAAGCTTTAAAACACTGTGGTTGTACCGATCGGGAGCCGCTATTGACGTGGATTCCATGACATTAGCATATTGACCTTTGACGGGCGATGGAATTAGAAGCGAGAGCTAATATGCTGGCAGTGACATTTCCCCATAGATCTGTCAGATGAACTCTCCTAACCCCTTTAAGCTTTTCTCATCTCCAGGAATGTGGAGAGGGAGGAGCGGGTCAGAGCACTTGCTTCCCTGTCACAGAGACCTACACAACACAAGTGAAATTGGTGGCAAACTGTGTCTGTGTCTGTTGTGTAATGTGTTGCTATAAACACACTATATAAAAGAGTTATGGAATATTTAAGGCTACTATTATTATATACTATATTATATATATACTTCCAGAAAATGCTTCTGTGATGCAAATTGTAGTTTTTAGTTCCAGTGGGGCTTCTAGTGATGACCCAGAAAAATGAAATATCTATATTCCCATAAACTTGCCCTAGGTAATGTGAAGGTGTGCACAAATTTAGTCACCCCTTGGTGAAGCCTCCTGACTTTGGTGAGATCACAGATCAACAGTCGCACGTATTCTAGCGTGGGAGGAATGTTAATGCTACCCTAGAATTCTCTCTCTTGACAGTAATATAAAAACTGAGTTTGGATTTTCCCATAAGAACATGTAAAATGTATTGTATTGCTGGATATGATGGGGGAACTTGCTATAGGTTCTCGTGGCAGTGAGAACAGTACAGCACCAGGTGCCAAACTCTGTTGAGGAGCTTTTTGTTTTAACATTTCCTATGGGTCCACCACACAACCTCACGATCAAATATGGAGGCAACCTTGAAATGTCTCCTTCAATTTACACAGAGATGGTGCAAGAGACAGAAAGTAACAGAAAGACAAAATGAGATTGAAGACGAAGAAGTTCAGAGGCAGACAGCAGGAGAACAAACAACAGAGAGAATGCAGGCCCAAGACGTTCTGTATATGCTGTCTAGACTTGTACACTGTAGCTAAACCATTTACAAGACAGTGATACAATCTGGACTTTCTTTGAGAATTTAGGTGTAGTGCAAATTTAAATATTTGATAGAATCTGTAGGTCCTCCTAGTATAACTCAAAATAACAGTTAACTCTTAAATTGTGTTAGGGTCAAAATGACCCAGTTCAAGATTTTGATTTGTATTAAATACCATTTAGGTTTTTTGACTTGATCATATCCTCAGCAATGTGTTTATGAACATATAAAACAAAAGGCAATCAAACAGTTTCAAGAGCCTTTAAGAATGTTAGCAGGAAGGGGAAAATAGTTTAAAATGCTTGTTGAAAATCCTACTGAATGCAGATGTAGAGTGGACACTGTCTCATTACACCTCAAAACACACATACACACTCACCTCAACTACATATGCATGCATTAACGTGCGCACATGCTCACACACACACACACACACACTGTACATACAAACTATGCCTGCCATGGTCAGTGTTTGTTTCAGTACATATGAAGTGAAGAATTGTCACCTTAGAAGTTAGAAGAGACATGTCACCCACTGAGACACTTTGTTTTGTCTAATATCACACACAGAGAAAGTTAAATCACTGACGACGGTATACTGCCCAGTATGCTCTTGACCAGCTCTTTGAGTTAGATAGTGATGTAGAGGATGGTGATTATAATATAGATGTATAGAAGTGTCTGAAACAGAAGATCATTTTGAACACGATCCCGATCATGGATGGTTCCTTCTCTTTATGAAGAAATTACTCAAAAGATACTTATGTAAAAAATGGCAGCATAGCCAGGTCTTCTATGGACTGGACTGGTAAATGTACTGTATTTACAAAAGCTAAAAGTGATGTACACGGTTTCCTCACATTGACACACCAGTGCTGGTGTCAGGGGTTAGGGTCAGGTGTCTAGCTCAGAACATCTCAGGTGGCAACATGATTTGAAACAGTGGCTATCTAATCACTGTCCCACTGCCGTCCTTATACTCCACTTGAGAGTCAAGGTAGAATGCAGGCTCAGAACATAATCAGAATGCCCCCTGGACAAACTAAATATGTAAACCATATATACTTGCTTTTGATTTGTGTGTAACATGTTGTCACTATATATGACCGCAATATCACAATAGATAAGTAGAAGAGCTAATAACATTTAAAAGTAAAAAAAAAAAAAAAAGTATTTATTTTAAAAGGTAAACATGTTTAAATGTACAACTACATAACAGTAAAAAAACTGGTAAATGTTATCATTTATTTGAGTTTGTTATGGATGTCAAACATATTTTTGGGGGTAAAAATATCAATAGTGATATTGTTTTGTTCATTTACATCCCGGGTCAATGTGGCCTGCTGACATAATGAGTGTAAACAAAATGTATAGGGACTTTGATCTGTATGAAACACCTTCAAGGCTACAGTTGCGAAATATCTTCCTAAGCACAAGTGAAACCAACAGCATGAAACCTCTTGGTTGTGCTGATACACTGTTATTTCCTGCCAAAAGGACATTTGCGTACACTGGCATGAAATATCCTGGCACACACTGTATAAAGGCTGTTTTCTGCCTCTTTACCATGGAGGAAGCTACGCCTCAAGTGATTTCTGAAATTACTTTAAAAAGGTGAACTGAAATTAAAAGTTTCTTTCAAAAAGTGTTTGTGTTTTGTGATCAAATGGTGCCCCCAATATGCCAAGTTACCATATGCTGCATTAAAAATGTATAAAATCTGATCCAATTCAAACAGTTCAAGATGCTAATGATGGAAATATCTAATACACTTCTTACTTGCCTCAGCAATTAACCACAGTTTAATTTGATTATTTAAAAAAATGCCTTTGTTCAATGCTCACTGAGTGACAACAGACGTTTAGTGAGCAGGCATTAACCAAAATTATAGGCTATGTAAAAATTAAAACACACACTTGAGATAAAAATAGAGAGTGCAAGAAAAGCTATGCATGTTAGCTTGCTTAACAAATATCTGTCTCTATGGCACCTCAAAAAAGCAATTTTGTTAAACTGGCAGTTGGGTGAACTCTTTCCAGCCTTCAGAGCTTCAAAGCAAAGGATATATCCTGGCGCTTGTGGCAAAGCTCTGATCTCACGCCTGATGTGGCTAGTATCTTTCTAATTCATAGGACCCTAGGCAAGTACACAAGATACAGCCAGAAGAAAATACCTGTAGCAGTGCTAGAACACATTCTGAAATAAGCCAAGTGAATTTAATTAGACCGAGGTATAATAATCCCCTAATATAGGCCCCTCCAGAAAACAACTGTGCCATTACGTTGGTTACTGCACAACCAGTCCCCTGGGTGAATGGGAAATGTTTCTGTTGGGTCCCCTCAAAGTTAATTTGCAACACACATTGGCACAAAGAGCAAAAGAAAAAGAAGACAGCAAAGGTTGTAAAGTTTCAAAAAGCAGCTTGGTGCCTCTGCTTAACAGCGAACGTGACAGACACCAGGAAGCGCGCTTGCGGTTGAGGGTTTAACTGTCCTGCCATTTTTAATCACTCCAGGCGACGAGGCTCAGACAGGCGACAGACTGGGAGCCTTTGCTCACATAGCCCTGTCGCTGCTCTTTGGCAGACAGTCAACATGACAAGTGCCACGGTGCCGTGCTGATGTGTTACCAGAAACCACAGCTCCGCCACTTATTGGACAACTGTCAATCCTGGTAATTATTTTAAATGCTATTCATTCAAAGTGTCAATGGAGATATTGGATAGACAGATCCCTAATATGTCCCCCGCACAAGTGGGACAACATAGAGAGCTGCTTTTGTCCCTCTGTGGTCAGATGTTGGGTCTACCCAACAAACCCTTCAGAGATATTTTTAATATCGTAGGGCTTCTGTGGCAAAGAGTGCAGATTAATTCCATTCTCAGGAAGGCCTTTGGGATTCGGAGAGGAGACAGATTCAGTTCATTCTCCTCATAACCCGAGGTTGTCTTCCTTGGCTCTTAATCAGAAGGGAGAGCAGGGCTCTTTGCATCAGCACAACCTGAGGCGGTAGCACCATTACATAACCACTGGCAGCAGCTGAAACATGCAGCAAATCCGCCGTGGAAAAGAAGCAGCGATCCTGCAATAAAAGACCTTTGGTGATCCGGACATAAAATAGTGGGAATATGACTTACATTATCGTATATCTAAGACAGTAAGGGGAAATTACTATATTGTAAGTAAGGCAGGGGAGCACAAAGTAATTTGTACCGTAATAAATCTTTCACGGTATAGTTTCATGGCATTTTGCTTGCTGTGAGACATTTAAGACCTATTAAATATCATGACATTCTCTAATCATAACATCATCATATAATATGGCAATGTCAAAACATCTGCAAAGCTTAAAGTATTAGCCATTAGACAGTTGCATTGACTCTTGATATAGGTAAAGCTGAGTCAGTTCCACAACAGGACACATGTTTATCAATTAGTAACCAGTTAATTTATACACAGGAGGAGAAATGTGCTTTCTCATTATGTAATTAGCTCAGTGGCCACTATAGAGCAGAGCTATTAATCAAGTTAATTATCAACCACTGCCCCATAAAGGGGGGGGTAATAGCAGATGAACCACAGGGCAGAGCTGACAACCCTGGCACTGGCTAGACTACCGGACACATTTTAGATCAACAGATGGGCAAACGGTTTGGGTGTAATCATTAGACAAGAATTCAAACCTCAAAAGCCTTCGTGGTTTCCTGGTTTCTGTTTTAATCGAATGCACACGCATGTTTAATATTTGTGTTAAGTGAAAGGTTAAATTAACAATTGTGGTGAAAATGTAACCAATCTGATATGAGGTAATATGGTAAACCTGTCTGAATGCACCCATGATGTAATATCATGCTCATGTTCTTCCTTAGTACAACAGCAGTTCGCTTCGACTTGTACCAAGACTTGTCAGTGAACCTAGACAAATGACTTTGTTCTGGATCTAGAACATTCCAACGCTTTGCAGACCTCATGTTTCTGTCGCCGTGGCATCACCCAGTCGATAAGAGCAAGGAGAATTACCTAAATCTGGTAAAGACTCCCTCAGCAACGTGTCAATCTGTCACTGGGAGGGATAAAATCTTCTGCGTCGTGACACGGGAGCAATCATAGTGTCCTGTCACCGGTATAGCACTTGTCGTTGATTAAGGCTTTTCATCCCCCATCGGGCTTTGCTCTGGGCCACCCGTGTTTTGTCTTGTGACATGCGTAATTTCCCTCTCACAGGCTTCCCATCTTGATAGTGAGCTAATAGAAAACTTCCCCCAGATCTGTCCCTTAATGAAGACAGATCCTCAGCTGGCTAAGCAATCTCATTATATTACCATACTATCAACTTGTTCTAAGTAGATTAGACATGTTCCATATTAGAACCCAAAAAGGGGTGAAAAATAAGTGTGTATAGAAATAATAGATTTACAGTGCATTATTTGCATGATGCTCTTTCTTCCTCTACAGTGCTGCTGGCGTTGTTATTTTAAGATGTGTGAAGGTACAACTGGAGTTTTGCTTGATCTCTAGAGGATTAAAAGACTAGAGGACTCTCAGCTGTCTGAAAATATGAACAGATTGCTATCCCATACAGAAATAAAGATGTATTGGTAATATATTTGCTGGAGAAACATAGGGCTTCATGTACTAACGTGTTAGCGCCCATTTCATCCGTAATTTCGTAGCACTTGGCGCCTAAAAACATGTATGTACAAAGAGCACGAACATGGCTAAAACGCAATTCTGCCATCTGCGAAAACAGCGGAAGCATGCAACAGCAAGATAAATCTCAGCAAGACGAATACACAGGCCATGGATAGACGTGCTGAAGAATTTGATTGCTTGTGTGGTGTTAAAATAAATGTTTATTCAACTTCTTTCATTTACATTTTATAGGCAACCAAAATGTATTATTTTGGGGTAGAATTACGCCCCTGTTGTCTGTTTGACGATACATATAGACAAGTATTTTATTTATAAATAGGTCTACTTCATGATCATTCAAAAAACTTTATTTTTCTGAGTCTGTTTTATCAAATTGCTTTCAGGTGCTGCAATTTACGTATATGGGCGACTACTCTCCGTTTTAACTGCACATTTAGAGGGTGGTGCCATGTGCAGATTACGTGATCAGTCGTTTAGTACATCCAATGTAAAATGCGATTGCACAGCATGCGCTATCTTTCGTCTGGCAGCGCTCACTTTTATGTTGCTCTTGCTAACATACGTACATGAGGCTCATATTGTAATATGTATATAACATGTATGTATAATGGCAATATGTTTTATTTTCGCATGGGATAATAACCTAAATATTTGCATTGGAGGAGAGGAGAACACAGTATTCAGTTCAGTATCTTTCAGAACAAGTGTGTCAAAGCATAATTTGGATTTGATTCCCTCAAGAAAGAACTTTATGCTTCGTTATGGGGCAATAAAAATAACGCAAGGCAGTAGGATGATCTTGAACAACAATCTTTTTACACAGTATACTCTATATATTTTTTCCTTTAAGACAAACGTATTCTGAGTTTTAATTTGGTGTGCAAGTTTGGAAAGCCTTTCTAGACTGGTAAATTAAACATCAAACAGATTGAGGAAATAATTGAATCAAAGAGTTAAGTGTCTTCTGAGGACAGGACAGTCTCATGGCTGTTCAAAATTAATTTAAAGGAGATGGCATGTCTTTTTTCCAGTATGTTTACATGGACATGTCAACTAGACATGCATTCTCTAATGATGCTTTGCCTTCCGTTGAATAAGCACAAAAGAGCTCTCTGGGGCAGAGGCCCTCGATTATTGACTTTGTTTGGTTATGTGGAACATTTGAGCATTAATAATTCAGTAATTTCCCAAATAGCTAAATATTTCCACAAAGTGCTTGTAGTAGTTTGCCACTAATAGTTTTCTTTTTATGTCTTTTGCTTTAATTAATTTGCTCGACAGACCTGAATTATTTTTGAATGATTTAGCAAACTCAATTATTGCAAGGATCTTTACCATGCCTTTTCTATAGACATGTTGATTTTTGATTCTGTGTTGATCAGAGCATATAACCTATAAGCAATTTCAGCTCTCAAACTCAAACATATTCGTTATGTTAAATTAAAGCTATGAGCGTTCATTTGCAGATTTGTATCTGCATACTTGACACATTAAGACATATATTATGATATGTATGATTTGAATAATTGTTTTGGCAGGTGATACTGTCTGTCAACACATTCAAATAAAATATTATAGGTGTCATATGAACATTAAAGGTCATCCTGGGACGTGCTTTGAATTCTGATGAGAAATTCTAAGTTGTGTTCCTTTAAAGCGAAATTGAAAGGCCACCGCACAACGAGAAAATTACCCAGGAAGTAATCTGGAAAGCATTAAAACAAATCCATAAAAGACGGAACCGTGATATGCTTTCGTGGTGAACCTTCAGCAATGCCTGGCCACCTCCCCATAATTGAAACAATGCCGCCGGATAGCAGAAGTCAATGGCACATAATGCATACCAGTGTGGAGTTTAATAGGTCGTGAAAATGGCAGCGTGAAGGCAGAGATGGAGCTTTTCATTAGAAAACCAGGTGTGGCTCTCTGGTTCACTGCAGTGAGAGACCCGAGTCCCTTCATATAGCACACCTGAAAGACTGGTCTTTTTATTAAGATGAAACTTGTAATTAACCAATATATTTCCTATAGTTCAGAGAGGCTTTGCTTCAACAAATGGCGGTTTGGGATGCTATTTAAATACATACTGTATATAAAGAATGGAAAACTATCTATATGCAGGTGACTAAGAACACTTTTATTATCAGTAATCATTTCCACACACAAACAACGTAATTTAAGTAGCAGCTCAACTAAAACTCACTTCAATCTCATAATGTAGCAAATGCATTCAGTGGTCTAATATGTCCTCTACATGGTTAAGACATCCAATACAGCCGAAGGCATTTTCGCAATGCAGCTGTGTGTGCTTCATGCTGCCAAGTTATGAAGCAGCTGGGCTCCGGGATATCATTTGTATTGACTGGGGAAGGTCTACCAAGCCCTTAATACAGTGGTGCTGTAAACAATGATCGGACAGTGGAAAGTCAGACAAGGAGTCTGCATGTCTTGATTCATGGAACAAATAAGGTTGGCCAATTGCTCATTAAAGATGCAGCCTCTGCAGAAACTACCATATAAAATACTGTATGTAAATAATGGTACTTCAAATCAACCTAAGGTAAACAGAATGCTTAACAATAGAAATATGTCAGTGCAATGATTTTTAAACACACTGACATAAATGTAATCATAATTCCGTGGCTGCATAAAATATTATTCTGTTACTAAAACCATTGCATATTACAGCATTGCAATATTTCAGCGCTGCATCCTTTTATCTATAAAGCATGTCAGCACTACTGGGCTATACATTTTCACAATTTATTTTGCTCTGGACATGACTTATTAAACACATGCGGTTGCAGGAAGTCCAGTGACTTGCAATATGTTTCTGTATGTCTGGATAATCGTGATTTAATTCTGCCATGAATGGTGTCAGACATGAGCATGCTACACCATATCACTATGTTAGTAATCAGCGCTGGGTGTGTAAACACAGGTATCTCATTAGCGCTGAGCAAACAAGCTTTTGCACAGGAACTGACAAGCATTATTTGAGCTCTACCAGATCACTATGCACTAAGCAGGACCGGCATTGCACAAAGTAGTAACCCAGTACACTCAGCAGGAGAACAGTGGTGATGATACACAATGCAACTAAATATTGCCCTAACATTCCATTACAATCAAGTCTGTCACCCATATAAAACATAAATCACTGGCCATTGTGGCAAGTTATTACTGTACTAAAGGTTCACTCCTTGATCTGTGTACATTTTGCGGTGGCAGACGTTTGTGGCTATAAAGCACATTTAATGGAACGCATCTTAGCTGAGCTTTATTTATCCACACAAGCACAAACAAACTGATCCAGTATGTTAATGATTTTGCCTTAGTAACAATGGCACTATACTCCCCCAACTTTATCCAAAGCTTCTTCCCTCTTTGTTCCTGTTCAATTGTAGAGTTGGTGGAAACAAGGGCAAGCGTGGTAATGCAATAAATCAAGTCCAGTGTGTGCTGACAGTGAAACCTATATTAGTCCACTCTTGTGTTCGTCCCTCTTTAAGGCACAGCCATACTAATAAGAAAACTGGTTATGAACCACGGAGCTATATGCATTTAGGGCAGAGAAGAAACAGCAGTCAGATGAGACGACAATCTCAGGTCTCTCGGGGCCAGACACTTTGTGGCAAGATTACACTTTTTATGTACTTTATATGGATTTATAGGACTGTATGATATGTCTGGCCCGATGAGACTGCAGTTCGTCTGATCAGTGCAGCTTAAGCAGTAGTTTGGTCAGCCTTGTGCACACTTAGAAAGCTTGAAAAAAGTACCGACTCGAGGAAGAATACCCGCTATGTGATTTTCCTATTGTGTTTTTCAAGAAAAAATCCAGCACAATGTGTTCCGCTTTACCCCCCTCGTACACACACACACACACATACATTGTTCACTTGTGTGTGTGGTCTGTGTTTGCAGCCCGCCACCGTGACACAAATGGTAATCAGGGCCACGAATGCTGCTCTGGGAGCAGGGTGGTTGTTAGATGCAGGATTTAGGAGCCGGGGATGGGCCATTTCAGCACTGCTGGACACTACGTTGTGCCAGTCATTGGCGTGTGTGGAACAAGGAGCTAATCTGGAGGGGTCTGCTGTCTGTCAAAGGCAGGCACCCTCCCTGAATTGTCATTGGAAAAACATGTGGGACGAAATTGTAGACTGCCCATCTTGCTCAGGTGTAAAACTGAATTAAATACCCAATGATGGATGTCCTCAACAACCTAATATGTGTCCATAGTGACTACAACGTTCCAATTGCAGTAGCCTATTTCACCTATTTCAGATAATTGTTTACACTTAATTTAGCAGACACTTTTGTCAAGTGACTTAGAGTGTGTAAAAGTGCAGGCAGGTAAAGTCAGCTATTGCAAGCTAATTGTAAGCTAATACACTTTTTTGTAAAATTCACCAAATATCTCCTCGCATTTCGCCATCTTACCGTTCTCTGTGCATGTTGGGGAAAAAAACTGAGACTTCTACACAGCCCTGGCTCCGTAAATAGTAACATAAACAAAGTGGCAAACACCGCTCACAACAACAAAGCCATAGTACTACGCTTTGCTTCACAGTCAGTTTCGATGTGTGAGGCTGAAGGCGCCGAGGAATATTGTTTTGATTTCAGCTCGAGTTTAGCAAGCGCTCTCGAATTAGGATCAAGAAAGGGTGATGTTGTTAAAGGCAGACTCAAGTGCAATGGATCTTGTGCAGCACTATTCTCGTACACTACAGTATGTAGAGACTACCAGGAATCTGTCACAACTTTGCCCTCGAAGCTCACCCATCTTCTCTACAGGGACCCTTCCAGTTGACAGCACCTTTGTTCAATAACAATCAACCAGCATTATATGTCATATTACCGGGTAGGGCAAAATACTTCTTAGCATAATACCCTTATGTGCTGGGAGAACAATCATTTAACTATTTTCTACATTTCAGTATACTCATTATATCAAATGTTTTAAGAGACTGTCCTGGCAAATGGGTGATTACTTATTATGACAATATAACTGATTAAGACAGATCATTGCAGCAGGCCTACCTGTAGTTGCTGTACAAAATCGATGCTATATTATAATAAGGCAATGCTGCCCATCCATTGTAGGAAACTCCATGCTATATATCTTTTTCTTTTTTTTTTTAAACAGGTGCGACAAAATCATGTGCTAGTGTGACCAACTGTAAAGGTTGGTAGCACCAGTGCTTCCAGTGGGAAAGGTTCGTCTTGAGCTCTGAAAATGTTGTGTGGTGCGCTCTGCACCACTTTGTTTGTGAGTCTGGGCTGTGGATTTTTCAGTGCACGTTTAATGGACAGTTAGAGGACCGTAAGGAGATATTCGCAGAATTTGGCAAAAGTATCTTACAAACGCTGACTCCACATTTAAAGGACGCTTACAAGTAGGCCAGGCTTTTGTGGTTCAAACCCAGAATCTTTAGGAGGGAAGTCTACCACCATAACTATCCTACTGGTAAGATGCTCATACATATTCATGAGCGGTAGACTCATTTGAATGCAAGATGCAGGAAAGGCATAGCACTGAAACAATGTGTGGAATTAGGTCCATTTTGTCTCAAACATGCCCCCTCATTTTTAAAGATTATCGTAAAGAAGGCAAAAACTTGCTTGCAACCTCCAGTGTCACGACGACACCTGCGTGATTAATGAAGCAGAGGCGTGCCGAAATAAGTAACAATCTGAAATTTACCTGCATCTCTTTGCTTTCTACACCCTCTGACACACACATTGCACGACCTTTGGAAATATGTTAAGCACAGATATCATATGCCTCTCATAGAGTAACTAATGGCTAAAGTTTGTGCACGGCCTATAGATCATGTGAATGTGATATACAAAGAAAAATAAGTTTTTACATAACAGTAGCAAGCACAAGAAACATATACTGTCTCCAGACCAGCAGTAAATACATTTTTTGAGATTCAGGCTATTTTCTGCAATCTGCACCATTTTAAAACGTTGAGCTACTGCACTGCCACCTTGGCCAGGTCTCTTGTAAAAGGGATTTCTGATCTCAATGAGACTTCCTGGCACAATAAAGGTAAAATAAACAAGTATTTAAAACCAACTGTAACAAACTGTTAAATCAAATGGAAAAGGGTACAAAAGAGTTTTTCTGTAATAGATATGATGGAAATCATAAGTTTAATATCAGTTTTACACATGCATCTATGATGTCCTCTGGGTGCAGACAGCAACATAGGCGCTGGTTTAAAATAAACCTTTTTAGGTACTAGAACTGGATATTAAGATATAATAGTGATTACAAATTCTTTAAATGTGAATGAATAAATGTGAAATGACGTAGACGAATGTCCCTCACAAGGTGAAGCAAAACAAGAATAATAGGAACAAAGGTTCTTGTTTTTGTTTTCATAAATATAGTAATATAACTAATCTAGTCAGTGTCAACAGCATAATTAAAAGGTTCAGGCTGGAGATCTGTCTCTATTCATTGGTTTGATAAAGCGACCTTTACACACAATGATGCTCCACATTCTGTACTCACAAATCAGAATAACATACCAGAAACAACTTGGCCTCAATTGGCCATCGTTTTCTTTTGAATTAAAGATATCTTCCATCATCTACAATTAGGTCATGTAGCAAACACTTGTTTAAAACTACTTATGACTAGCTTAATGGAGGTAGCCATCTTGCTTAAGGGTGATTAAAGGTGAGTCCGTGCTGTGGAAGATACAAGGAACATTTTTGTGTTGGAAGTGGAACACCCAAACTTTGCTGCCCCTATAGGTGGATCAGAAAAGCAAAGGACCCTTTGGATTTCAATAGATGGTATGAGTGATTCAGGCAGAAGCATAATGGTCGTGTAGGTAGATCATTGGAATCCAGACATTGAGATCTTGCAGATGAACAGATGGCTCTATGACCGAAAAGTAACAGCAGAAGACGGGGTCCAGCATGTGGGAATGTGGATCCTCTGATAATATCAACGGCTTTTGGCTTTTCAAAACCTATGTTATTGTATCACCACCCCCCCCCCCACCCCCCTCCTTTTCACCTTTGTTTCTCCCTCACAATACTTTAAAGGAGAACTGATTTCCAGTTTTGACATCTGCTGTAGCTGCACACATCTTGGGTGTTTAGATGGTTCAAGGGCAACATTTTAAACTGATTACATTTCAATACTGCTGTATGCTGTTTTAGATGTGTAATGCTTTTATCGACATGCAGCCTGTGTGTATTGTTTTGAAGGCCATGTATTGAAACTTCTACAGTCTTTCCATGAATTAAGAAATGTGTCCATGATCAATTACCAATCATATACCAAATTATGGCCACATGAGTGAACGGTTATCAAATCCAGTTCCAAACATATGCCTTCATGTGCCATGTCGTGTCTAACCCTTACCACCTCTTCAATAAAGCTAAGCTTGTTGTAGAACATCATTCAAATTCGTACTTGTTGGGTAAGTAGGGGATATATTTCCGTTGGGGCCATGAAGTATGCGCTCATGCAGGCACTCATATAACACTTTAGCTCAAATAAATATGGTAGCACTTATAGGCCTGCACATGAAATGGCTGGAAGTTATGGAACTGTATTCTGTATTCTATTGCATTGGTTTTGTTGTGCAAATGATTGTTTTGCTACAAACGTTGTATATGCCAGATTTCATTTAGTCTCTTAACACCCTAATGTATTGCTTCCCTCGGCAAAAATGAGCCAAAACTATACTTGAGTTATGTTTGACTTATTAATGTAAAATCCAAATCCATTTAAAAATACATGTAACATATATTTGCTTGTTCTTATAATCTAATTTAACAATAGGCCTCTGAAATGCTGTATAGGCATATCAGGCTTATTATTGTGTCTCAAGATGTATCAATATTTGATTCACACATTAAGAGGTAGACCTATTGGGTAGTAGACTGCACTGAAGTCGTTCTGCACCTACAAGCAACATAAACAATATATAAAAAGCTATTAATTGCCCTGGCCACTTCACCAACATACTGGGAAATGATTTAGCGAGATACCATGGCAAGATTCATCGCACATGCATGACATAAAGGTTCTGACCAATAAACAAAATGCAGGTCTCTCCAAATGGGATGGTGCCTTTAAATAGAATGCATAAGATCAATGTTAGCCTGCTCATCCACGATTCTTGAAATCGACTAGTCCAGTATAGATGTCTCTCTGAAAAAAACTACACCCAGCCAGTGTAGAGAATGTGAGTGGCTTTGCAGAGGGGGCCCTGAAAGGGTCCATTGTATGCATCCCCCTCCCATTCCGAAAAGAACTCTCCCTTAATATCATTCATGTTCAAACCACTATGAGTGATACATCTGTTGAATCTCTAATGGACATCTCCAAATATGCACCCCTATCTAGAAGCAATATTTATAACATTATTATATTGCAAATATATCCCACGACAAAATGTTCTATTCATATTTTACCCATTGCTGTCTTTTGTTGTAAACTTGAAAACACGCCAACAACAGAATGAAGATATTTCTGTTAAATTTTCATCACCAGATTTAGCATTCTTAACGATTTGTCCATATTTTGCGTGTACCCATGAGCTCAGATACAAATTTCCCCGTCTTCGAACGCACTGCATGCGTTAATAGCAGCTTATAACTGCACCTTCATATGTGTGATGCTCCAAATCATATAGTCACTTAATATATTTGATAGGACAAATTAATAATTACCTTTAATTCCCGTGTATTGAAGTAGCTCTGAAATCTGTGCAAATTAACTTCTGCAAAGACCAGTCCTCCTCGTTTGTCAGTCTTTGTTTCGAAGCTCTACCCGCTCAAATTTTCAATACTGGGAATTCAATTGTCAGTAAGTATCATCTTATTTTAATCGTTATTATACGTTGTATGTTGCGGTCATGTTCTGCTCCTGCCTCGTCCCTGGATGGTACTCCAAAAGTCGACACGTTCATCAAACATCAAACAGATCAAATGCCCGTTACCGATACTATGCAGACAACTCCTCGGATGAGACGCTGTCCAGTGACAAGTGGTGCTGAAAGAGACTGTGAGCTGGAGATATTTCCTACTTTTTTTGGAGACTGCACAATCCTCCCTCCCTCCTCATGCGTACAGATTGAGATTATTCTAAGATTTATGAGTGCAACGTCTATGTGGCAAGCTTTAGCGCACCGATTGGCACAATATGCATTCCAACACAGAGGAAAGGGACTGCATACAATCAATGGTAGAAATATTACATCGGAATCAATCCGCATAAAACACGATCGATTACTTGACCACAGACGCTGGCTGCATTTAAAGGGTAATAAATCCTTTGCTACACTACTATATACCTATAATGAGGGCGATCATATAAACTAAATAACATGAACAACTCCCCACAGTCTTCCGTTGCGGTAGCAGATGTGGAAAGTGTTACGTTAGATTTTCCCTTTAACTTGAATTGACTGAGTGTGCTGTA
>JAODOY010018617.1:0-25715 GCA_025399855.1 Forbesichthys papilliferus | reverse complement strand
ACACCACCAGCATTTATTTTTCCCTCCCTTCCTGCTATTCTTCAGTGGGTCTATATTTAGAGGGTGGAAAAGGTCGGCCCGTGTCTGTCTGCAAGCTAATGATTGTGGGAAGGTGGTGTGCTGTTGGGGGGGGGGTATGGGCCGAAGCTCAACAGCGGTGGGGGCCCATGGACTGCCGAACCCGTGGAGTGGGGGGGAAGGGGATTGGGGCCCGGGCCTATCTAGGATGAGATCAGGCCGGCGCAGAAACGCAGGAAATCAATGGGCACCGAGCAGGAAGCGGGGAACCTCCACTGGGATTGAGCGGGACTGGTGCGTTGTTAAAGTCTGAAAAAGTCCCGCATCAGCACAATAGAACTTTGTTTTTACTACGCTGTGTAGATCGCACGTCTTATTGTGTACGACATCATGCGACCTGTTGAGACTTTGGGACTATACTGTGATTAGGAGCTACGTAAACAAACTTCACTGCCATGATAGGCGAAAGTATAAAGGCCAAACTGAGCTCTTGCAGCACTTAAACTGCACTTGACTTGAGAAACAATACAAAGAAAACAAGAAAAACCTAATAAATGACACAATGCTACACTTCAAGCTATGACCTGCCACGACACTTAAAAGGCAGGGCTAGTCATTCTCATGAACGCTTGCTAACTTCGAGCTCAAGTCAAAACAGAAGCTCCGACCCGCACACTGAAACACGTGCATTGCAAAGCCAAATGCCTTTTGTTGTCGTGAGTGGTGTTCGCAATTTTGTTTTTATGTTCCAAATCATCGTACAGTAAAATAGTGGAATGCAAGGAGATATTTGTTGAATTTGACAAAAAGAAGTAGATTAGCTTACAAGTAGCTTGCAATAGCTGACTATACCTTTAAATAACACATAACATTATGAAAAACACAGCAAAGCAGCTGCCAATGTTCTCCTCACTGGGGGGCTGAGACTAAATGGTTAGTCTCTCCTACATTGCCACGTCAGACCTGTCTCACCGTCAGTGGAGGTGAAAGGTCACGACAGTGCATGAACCTGAAAAAACAAAAACCTGTCTCCTTAATGAGTTTCTATACCGATACGGACTACCAGCTTCAACAGAGACAAGAATATTCACTAGGCACGCCTTGTTATGTGTGATAAAAATAGAAATATCTTCATACAAGTCAATGAAATACAAAAGTATAAAAAGCCTCGATAACGGATAAGTCCCAAATCTCACACACCACGACGCAGAGCTAGACAGCAATTGACAAAAACACAACAAACAGGCTAATACCGATTCATTACGCCAGTCGGGAGCACTTAAAAACTCCCAACTGCCGTTTAAGAACCGCCACCCTTCTCGGAGCTGATCTCATAATTACCGCTATAGGACGGGTCTGACAGCAAAGGAGCTGGCGGCTTAAAGCCAGACAGGAGACAGAGATGCAGGGCGAGAGCGTGAATCAGTCTGCAAACGAACCTCCTGAAAGACGGAAAGAAATCTAGAGAGGTCGGCTGCATTTAAGACAATGGGAGGGAGCTGGTAAAATAAAGCATGTACGCACACGCACGCACACGCACACACACACACACACACACACACACACACACACACACACACACACACACGACAGGGCTAATGAGGCAAAACTGTTTGTTAAACTTGGGGAAATGCAGGGTTCCTTTGTGGTGTGTGGGGACAATTCTCCATGAAGTCTGTTCCTGTTGAAAGGGGTCCGCATTTAACTGATAAGAGTTGGAAAGCACATAATTGGGCGTTTTGGCCTTCATTATAACTTACTGTTTGGAAAACAACATTTTGGCATTCGTTGTCACGAGAAGTGACTGGTGCAGCTGGGCATCTTGGCTGTTAAAGACCAGACTACCTCACTGCTGTCTCTCTCTAAATGAAAGACATGCTGGCCTGATGAGGGATTCAAACTTTAGACTCACAACAGGCATGTTCCGCTCCTATCTCGCATGGTCACCATTCCTCACAACAACGGCCAACCCTTGAACTGCACTGGGAATGCTTAATGGTGTACACATAGGGAAGGCTTCCCAGTGTGTACACCATCTCTGCTATGACCGAGGCACTCAAGCTGCCCTAATCTTTGACAAGGCGAAGGCCCGGCCTGCGAGCCACCTTGCAGACAGCCAGGCGACCAGCGGTTCGCTCAGCCTGGCTAGGTGGTGTGGTGTCATCAAGCCCCACCCCTTTCACTTGTCCAACCTAGTTACTGTAACTAGGTTGGACAAAACAGCATAGAAGGCTATGACAGGAAAACAGACAGTTGGAGGAGTTTGTTAAATTTAGAGAATGTTAAGGAAGGACAGGTGACAGGGGCGGGGCTTGGGATCGTTCAATTGCAACAACGATCTGTAAAAGATCCCCACATGCACGCACGCCTCCGTGAAGATGTCGCCCCCCCGTATAACGAGTATATGAATACAAGCATTTTGAGAAGAAAAAACAAAACAAAATAAAACTTGGAATAATTAAGCACGTTTGTTTTGTCTGCCAAAACGTGCACAGATTATGCACAAATGAACGCGTCCAGGTATACAGACACCTTTAGCCTAAACTAGAGGCTAGGAGAAGAAAGTTTTTCCTGATCTGCAGCTCAACAGTATCCATTAAATTAAATTAAAGGCAGGCCTGGACACTCGCAGCCATCTTAGAAACACCCCCGGGCAGTTATTTAGGAAGACCATATCTAAATGAATGTGGGGAGGGCCATAATGTCACTTTAAATTATAGTAAAATTGTCGTTAAGGGTCTTATGGACATAAAAACTGCATGTATACCATCGCAAGTCAAACCTGATATAAATTGCTTAAAACGTTTTGTGACCTTGCCTCAAAATATGGTATAAAAATCTGTTATAAAGCAGACGATTTGCTTTTTTGGGGAAGGGGTTGGGTTTGAGAGGTGTTTACCAGTTCATTTATGTTCCTATATGTACGGGGCCAGGGCTGTGTAGAAGTACCAGAGTGTTTTTTCAGCACACACAGAACGGTAAGATGGTGAAATGAAGAGGAGATATTTGGTGAATTTGACAAAAAGTGTATTATCTTACAATAGCTGCCTGTACCACCCTAACCCCACAGACACCTCTCTAGCTTACCTCCTGCACAGCAATGGCAGAACGTGGAACCGTTCTAACCCGAAGTTAACCGCAAATACTAAAAGTGACCTACAAATTATATTGTAAATGTAAATTGATGCATTTACTGACTACAAATTATCATAAACTACAGTTATGTATCTGTATTTTCTGTATTTGTTGATTCTAAATGCCCAACAAGCACTTCCTGGAACTGATTTGCGTCTCCATGAACCACGCGACCCTTGAAAATGCCAAACTTCCATTGGTGCGAATTTATCTTCTACATGGCTCTGGTTGCAACCTCCACCTCACCCGAACAAACCGTGCAGGAGACCATGGCATGCAGGTAGCTCTTTCAGTTTCTGGGATGATGTGGAGTATCCAACCGGGCCACAAGGAAGAAGATGCTCATGTTGCACATGTTGCAGGGCACTTCATTACAGATGGCAGCATGATTTACGCCAGCTGCAGTCTAAAACGGCACCGCTTAGGTTCATTTTGGTTGGTAGCTAGTTCAAATTGACACGGGTGAGGTTGTTGGAGAGCCAATTTGGTGGGAAGGGAATTGGGGTGTGGGAAAGGGGGGGGGGGGGATATGTACTTTAATGAGAAACTGAGATTTTCAAAGTGAGCTACAGAAAAGAGTACTACTCCATTTCAATATGGTTTCTGACTGTGTTGTGGTCTCATCACCAGACTACTTTCATTTTCCTCCAAAGCACACATGCACACACACACATGCGCACACACACATGCACACACACACACATGCTCACACACACACGGTGGCCAAGAGAGTGCCGAGAGCTTGGTGACTTCAGATGTTGGATGATGAAGCTACGTCAGATACACACAGCTGCCACCACAGCCTGAAATAGGTCAGTCACTCAAACATCACCGATGCAGATGAGTCAGCCTGTGCATTAGACCCAGCCAATCACTTCCCTTCATCTACTCTACAGCCGCTTTGCTTTAGGCATCTTTCCACACGGACGAATACGACTTGCGAGCATATAGTAAAAACAAAGAACCCTGGAAAGTCTGGGGGGGAATAAACAGACGAAAAGCCGTCATGGTTCATAAAGTGCCGGCGCCTCTGTGTGCCTTGTAGTTTTATCATTTGCGGACATGCTTAGTAACGTGTTTTATCTAGAAAACGGTGCGGACAAACATCTACGGTGCGTTCAGAATTGGCGATGGTTCGCAGAGAACATGTTTGCTTTGAACATGAATTACTGAACCGTTTGTGTAAAATATAAGATTTAAACCGAGAACCACCTCCTCAGACCGTTTGCTTTTGTGATGATGATGATGATTGTGGCGAACACAAAGCAAATGGAAAACTCGACAATTCTGAACATACCCCTAGTTTACACATTAAACTAGGGGAGGTATTTTAACTGACATGCACGATGAACTACGTAACTCACTGACCAAGTCGGACAGTAAACTTACAATGAGGGACTCACCAGGAAACGAAACAAGACTAGTCTGGAAGTTTGCAGGTCTTGTAAATCTGTTGAATAATTAGGATTTGGTTACTGCTTAAAATGAATGGAAATTAAGCACTGCAATTCACGTCACACCGGAATTACGAATAGAGACTTGTGAGCGAGTGGCAAGATTAACAGCCAATGAAAAATCTTCTTCCTGAAGCGTTTACAAGCTTACAGTATGTATAAGACGTTCAGCACAGAGTTGGCTTATGTACCTTTGTGCTGATGGACGGAAAGGGAGTCTTTGAGGCTGTTTCCTTCGACACGCTTTAAAAGGCAGGGTTAGTTATAATCGAGAACGCTTGCTAACTTCAAGCTAAAATCAAAACAATATCCCTCCACAGTGCCGCTCCACACATTGAAATGCATTGTGAAGCATAGCATAGTACTGCGGCTTTGTTGTTGCAAGCTGTGTTCCCCACTTTGTTTATGTTCCTACGAAGCCCGGGATGTGTAGAATATTCTAGCTAAGATAGCAAAATACCAGGAAATAATGGTGAATATGACACAAAGTGTATTAGCTTACAATTATCTTGAAATAGCGGACTATACCTTTAAGCTTAGTGCTCTCAGCCTGAGGTTCCCCAAGGAGCAAGTGTGCTGGCTTAAGCGCATGCTATTTTGTTTAATAAAAAAGAAGCCTGTAAGACGTTTCAGCGCGAGACATTCTACATGTGTCACGTCTCGGCGGGGTTAGTCAATCTTTCCTCGCTGGCAAAGCCACGGCGCTCCCGATCCCCCTCCACCCCCCACCCCCCCTTTCCATCTATTGAATTAGAGCTGGATCCTCCCGACGGCAGACTGAGTGGCTCGTTCTGTGCGTAAAAACATGAAAGATGGAGGCCTGCCGGCGTCACCACAAGGGAGACGGCGGCCCAAATGAACGCAGTCGCTCGCGGGCAGGTCAGTCCAACGCGAGAAAATTAGAAGCGTGTGCGAGCGTGTGTGCGAGCGCGCGCGTTAATGGAAACCAGACACCGGGCCATTTATGTGGCACACAGGGGGTCCGAAACCCCCTAATAAACCTAGCCTGTATAGTACAACAGACTGTGGGGTTGAGTGACTTTCGGGTTTGACTGAAACCGAGATGCAACGCTATGTCATACCGGAAGGTGTAGGAGAGAGATGAACGACAATGTCCTTTCACCTCTATACGCTTTTAACTTATCTTAAAACAACCTGCTCCTGCTTCTAATTCTGCACTGGACAACTCAACACCTTACTGACAATATGAAGGTTCATATAATATATAATTATAAGGATAAGCTATGTGCACACAGTATACTGTATGTACTTTATGTATTTTAGGGGAGTCCGTGGTTGGCTTGGAGAGCGTTTGTCTTTATGTAATTGTGTTGTTTTGCTTTTGTGTGTGTGTGTGTGTGTGTGTGTGTGTGTGTGTGTGTGTGTGTGTGTGTGTGTCTAGGGCCCTCTTGTAAATGAGATTATTAATCTCAAGAGTTTCATCCTAAGAAATATCTCCAGACGACCTCGCCCGCCCTGCTGGCAGTGCAGCTATTGATTCTTGCTATTTTCTTATTCCAACTGATTGGGATTCTGGGATCAATCACTTCATTTACCATTTGTCTCAGGGATATGAGGACGTTGGATATTAAATAAAGATAGAAACTTGAAAAGAGGCCCACTGTACTGCTATGGAGCGTGTGTGTATTCTAGGGAAGATAGAGAACGAGGGTAGAAGGTCAGAGAAAAGGCAGAGAGCGATGACCGGGTCATGCTCTGCTGTTCTTATCACCAACACCCTTTGAAGCAATCTACAAAAGACCACAAGACCTACAAAGCCCCCCCCCCTTCCCCCTCCCGCCACACACACAGATCCCAACAGAGCATCCAAGAACCGGTTGAACTCATTCTAACATGCTGAAGGTGAGCATAAACCCTCCTAAACGGAGGGAGCGTAATCCTGGGAAAGGAAAAAGGGGGACTGTGGGATTTTAAACAAGTAAGTCTTAAATAAACACTAACCCTTCATCTACCACTCAATAGACCCATCTGGAGATTGATCTGCCCAGAGGTGAGATATATATGATGCAGTGGCCTGTCGGTTGTGTGTGTGTGTGTGTGTGTGTGTGTGTGTGTGTACATATTAGTGAGAGAGAAATGGGGAGAAGAAGGTCTGTGTGTGTGTGTGTGAGGGTGGGGGGGGGGGGCGTGCTGACCTGTTCTGTTCAAGGAGTATCACAGAACACAAACATTAGCTTTAAACACAAAGGCCAACACGTGCAGTCGTGCACACACACCACACAATCACACCAGATTACACTAGTTCACTGGCATGCACAAACACACCAGATTACACTACCATGCACACACACACACACACAATCACACCAGATTACGCTACACACACACACACCCACAAATTGTGACCGCGTCAGAAAGACATTCAAGTTCCCACCAGGCCCACATGAGGCCAGACACAACAGAATACGGTAAGACAGACAGACAACGGTCTGTCCCAGTTCTCCCACAGCCAGCCTGCCCGCAGACAGACCGACCTAGCCACAACACGGTCCGCTTCATTTGCCTCCATGAGTGATACCTCAGGCGCTAAAGGTGCAGTCAGCTAGTACGGTCATTGTAAGCTAACTTTGTGTGTCTATCCTACCTTTCTCTGTGCATGCTGAAACAACAATGTGCTACGTCTACACAGACCATAATGAAAGTGGTGCATACCCACTCACAACAACAATGTGAGTGGTTATGCCTCTTGGCTTTGCAATGCGCTTCCAATGTGTGTGTGTGTGTGTGGGGGTGGGGGGCAGGGCTTTCTGAGGGATAGGGTTTTGATTTGAGCTCAAAGTTAGCAAGCAGTCTGTAGAATGACCCTGCCTTTAATAGCGGGCCCTACGTAAAGAGCCCATATTCCCGCTGAGTATTTTGCTGGGACCCAAAATTCAGGAACCCTGTTTTGCTTCCAGAACCCGTTAACGTTTTGGATCCTGAAAGGGTAAATGCACTTGTATTACGAAAGTCTGGGACACAACCTTGGCTAACTGCATCAAGAGTTCAGACCAGTCTACTTGAGAGGTATAGTTATTGACATGCACATTGATCAATTACATAACGCTTACCAAATCGGACATTAAACTCATACTGGGGAATCCGTTGAGAAACTAAACCAAAGTAGTTTTGCAGTTTGTACTGTATGTCTGTAATTAAAGTGTGAGATCTTTGGCTTGGTGATAGTGCTCGCCTCGGTTTGGGGTGGTCACACCTTTTAGGTGTTATGGAGATAGCTGGGTAAGGTCCTAATCCATTTGGAGAGATTAACACACATCATGAACGCTTACATTACTTCCTTCCCTAACAAATGGAATTAAACGTATTTCTTCCATTTGCAAAAAGTGTGAAAACAGGGACAAAGAGCCTCTTAGTCAAGATTTCGACACCACTATGGACCGCTACTGTAACAGAAGTGCAACTATAACCATCAACTGTAACGCGAGCTAAGGGTTACATGTCAACCTACACCGATTTGGACGCGCAGGCTTTCCTTTGCACGGAGGTCTCGCGTCCTTTGTTTGTCCAACATTGCCAGGCTCAGACAGACTGTTTGCTCTTCTGCTGGCTCTCTGCAGGCAGCACGTGCACGCACGCACACACGCACGCACACACTCACACACACACCTTCCTCCAGGAAAAGAGGCCTTCCATGGCGCCCAACACACATCGGGGGTCAAAGGTCGCGTGGTAAACACTGAAAAGCCGGTGCCAACAGCAGCCTCTTAATTACACGCGGGAGAAGCGCCGACGTCACTCTGCGGCGATGTTTCCAGACGACAAGGCGTGTCCCGGCTGGCGATCGCCGGCCATCGGGGGCTGTGTGACTGGGGTCATTGCCGTGGATGGCGGTCGTTATGGCAGGGAGAACAGGGGAAAGATGTGTGCTTCGTTTTCTTGTCTGGTGTGTCGTTCATATTTATGCTTATAGCGATTAGCTGGTTGCTTTTATTAGTGTACAGATGTGTCTGTAAAAGCATTTGGGCTTTTTTATTTTACGTACTAGTACACGCAACCTTTTGTTAAAAGGAAAATTTGTTATTTTCTTAAATGTAATTCAAAGGTGGATTCAGGCATTCTGGAGAAAAGACGGTGGATATTTGGATAAAACAAAAACAATATCTCTCCCTGCAATGCCATAAGGTGCTACCTCATAGGTCCCGCCCCTCACATACTGCCAAGGCTGGAATATTGTTGTATGGTGCGGTCTGCACCACTCTGTTTATCAATTTACTGACAGAGGGCAGTGTTGACATCCCCCCCCCCCCCGCACTGAACATGCAGCTAGCGGAGAGTATACATCTGCTAAATTTGACTAAGGTTTACCTTACAAACGCACGCTAACTCCATCTTTAATGGTAAAAACAAGTCTATGTTTTAGTCCATTAGCCAGTAGCTCCGCAGCAGCCGTCGACCTTTTGTTCAACATTCCACGAGACAAATACCCAAGCCGGCCTCGCGGTAACATTCCCGTGTATGTGTGCAGTAAACACTGCACTCACACTACATTAGCAATGCAGGTCGGACCAGCCATTTCCTCAAGGGAAACAGACAGTGCCCTCTTGTGCCGCCAATTAGGCTCTCTGCTCATTAGCTGAGGGTTGTATTCTTGGCGTCTCACTCTCGCCCGTGTTATTATGGCTGCTAGGGCTTGCGTAGATGTCTAGTCCTGCCTTCTGGCTGCTATTACAGCGGTGCTGACTCAACTTCCCACTGACAAATGGTCTTCCTCAAGCGCAATTTGGTGCCCGTCGGTGAACGGCAAACGGTCGCCATGTTGTAAATACAGCTGGGCCACATCAACAGCAGGCAGTGGTGACTGACACGTGGGCGTACGCACATACACACACACGCGCACGCACACACACGTGCACACAGACACACACACACACCCACAGCACCATAAACAGCATCCAGGCCTGGAGCAGGCAGACCCACACTGGCTCGTCACTCATGTGTGGCTCCTTTCTCTACTACACACGTGCACGCACACACACACAAAGTTATCTGTCTAACACACGCACGTGCGCGCACACACACACACACACACACACACAGCTCAGTGGCCTGGCCGTGTCATTTGTGTGGCTGTGACGTCACCAGCGTGGTGTGATGTTGATACAAGGAGCAATACAAGTGGAAAATTGAAGCTGGTGGGGCCAGACTGCTGACTTCCTGCTGGAGAGAGAGAGGGCTTAACATACACTTACTTTCTATAAGAGAGAGAGAGAGAGAGAGAGAGAGAGAGAGAGAGAGAGAGAGAGAGAGAGAGAGAGAGAGAGAGAGAGAGAGAGAATGCATGGAATGACTAATGGATACTTGGATAAGCAAACAGGATTCTAGGGGATTCAATTTTATTACATGTGATGTACAAATTTTGACTAATTTCCAATTAAAATAAAATTGCTGCTATTATACCGCTTTAATTTCTTAATCAAAATCCACAGGCTAGAGATTTTACAGTTATTATGAAAGCCAATCAAAGGTACGGTGAGTCATCGGTAACAAGCTGCTGTTTCCCAAGATAAATGTCAGATTTCCTATTTAGAAGCATAATAATATTCACAAACATGCGTCAACAGAACAACACAAAAGGTCTAAAACATCTGACAATTTGAATGTGACGAGATGTATTTTATAAATTAATGTGCATGTTTTATCAGGCATTTACATGGTTGTGGGTTAAAATACAATCTAAACATGATTTTAGTCATAAATTCCTTCCATTTTTAAACCCCATCTCCAATTATATAGAAGTGTGATTTGAGAAAATAATTATTATTGTTGGCCAAGTGCAAAATAAGGAGACTATTATAAATAGATGGGGTGGTACAAGAATCTGCTGAAACAATCTGAATATCACTGAACACTGGGAAGAAAAGAAGGAATTTCATGGTAAAATGTCTGAAATAGCCGTACAGACCCACAGATAAGAGGTCTGGTCAACAATAGGCAGAATGCAGGCCTGGCAACAGAAAGACACCACAAATTACTGTAATAACCAGGGGTGGTGGTGGGGGGGGGTTATCTGTTGCGTGACCCACTGACAATACAGGACCATCTACTTTCCAAACCTAAAAGGAAGTGGCATCATAATATTACTAATCTGATCATAAGTGGAATTAGGAACATAAAACAGAATATGACTCATAATAGAACCACCCACAGAAACAAAATAATGCTTTACATGTGAAAACTGCCAAGTGTGTATATTTGTTGTTATTTTTGTGTTAACCATCTTGTGCAGGTGAACAAATATGTTTATTATGGTATACCAAACTCAGAAGTGGTTTCTTAGGTTATTGCACCCAAAGACCCCCAATTTACATTGTGTCAGACTGTCTGGTTAGTAAATCTATAGTTATGACAAATACATCTGGTGGGACACAATGTAGACCTAGAATCTAGAGACTGTTTACCCTGTAATCATATTGAGATTATCTAACTTTCAGGTAGCCTATTACTTAACATCTACAAAATATTTAGTTAAAATTACTCGCGATTACAGAGCAACATTCACTTAATTTAACATAATGTTTAAATTAAAGTAAGTAGGGAAAACATTTAAATACACATTAAATACATTTGTGATAGTTGCATAGCGGTGTGATGTGGCTCCATTATAGTTAGTGGAACTTTTTCTTCATTTATAACAGAGTTTAGATCAAACGGTATAGTACAAAAATAAGAATTATAGTGTGATTGTTATGCTTTCAATTTTAATTAACAAAAACAACTGTGTACGCATCAAACATCAGGCTTGGTTGCAACAAGCATGCCTAATATGAATATTAACAGTAATAACGCTCCATTCCAACAAATAATCTAAAACCGTGGTGGCTCGTGTAATCTGTTTTGCAATTCATATACAGAGTTAAAATATCCAACTTTAATGGATGTTCGGTACAAAGGTTTCATATAGATAACCAGTCGGTCTCATCAATACGCTGTTTAAGTTTTACAGGCTATTAGCTAAAATGCGACAACTCCCACGAAACTTGTAAACACAAAACGTTCGTTCCATCGTGGGATGTTTTCACGTTCTACTGGATAGTCTGGGCCACAAGATAACTTAAAACTAAACTAACAGCTAGAGCCACAAACTTAGTGTAGAATGCAAATACGATCGTTTTCAAGTGTGCTCCAATTCGTTTTGGAGTAGCTAATAAAAGTAGGTCGAGAGTAAGGATGAGTTTACACGTTGGTCTTAACAATGACAAGAAAGAAAGATGAATCCATTCCAGCGCCATAATTTGTCACACTTTCTCCGGAGCAGCGCAAGGGGAGTTAGCGGGCTAATCAGTTAGCTTCAAAGCTAGGGACCGTAGTTTCTTGTAATATTAACAACAGTCCCGTCCTGTGTGAAGTGTATCATTACTGTGTATCGACTCACCCGTGTCCCCCGGGGTTTTCATGTCGGTTGGCCGGGACTCTGGTCTATTCACTTCCCCGTCGGTCGGCAACTTCAGCTAGCCTGGGAGCTAGCTGGTGAAGTTACTGTTAGCTGTGTGACACCCACTCCTCCGGTGTTGTTCGAGCAAGTCCCCCGAGTGGCCTGCGCTCCACTGCGCTCAAAGAGTCCGGACTCTTTCTCTCGAAAGTAGCAGCACCGGTGCGGGAACACACGAGAGTTCGGTGTGCGTTGACACCGTAATTCACCAACCTCGACGTTCTTGTGTCGCGTTGGTTTGTGTGCTCTCTGATAGTGTTATCGCGACGAGAAAAGTTGTGCTCTGGCCTCGGGAAAATCCAGCGGTCGCACGGACGGAGCGAGGGAATGTAGTCGACGCGGATCTAAACGTCGAGCCCGCCCGCTAGCAAGTCGCATGGTCTCCTCCAACACCTCATCCTCAGTGGCAGGGAGCACAAAAGTCTCAACTCAAAATGGACTCACTCACTCACTCACTCCAGCGGAGACTTTTCCACTCACTCAGTTGAGTTCGTATTCAACCCCCGGGCCACCCCCCCCACCCCCCTCTCACTCTGTCGGGGTGTCGTGTTTCGCTCTCTC
This sequence comes from Forbesichthys papilliferus, assembly GCA_025399855.1. Lineage (NCBI taxonomy): Eukaryota > Metazoa > Chordata > Actinopteri > Percopsiformes > Amblyopsidae > Forbesichthys > Forbesichthys papilliferus. The sequence goes on along the minus strand of JAODOY010018617.1, from coordinate 13,097 downwards.
TCTACCACACGGGGCCGCCCACGCGGGAGGGGGTGAGAGCCGAATGCAACGCCTACTTGTCGCTCGGCGTTGCTGTGGATACTCGTTGGCCGCCGCGGGTGATGAGAGAGGTACCCCTGTTTACCTGTAAACTGCGCCCGGGCAGCAGCCAAACAGTCGCCAGTCGACTGTGCGGTGGGCGATCAACAGGTGCTTTGTCTCAGCGGGGATGTGTCGTGAGTGTGTGGGAGGTATCTGTCTGAAATCTAACAAGGATTCTAAAAGAACATCGCCAGTGGCCGATCAAGCGGTTATTAGCATTGTTAAACCGCCGCAATGGCCTACACCTCCTTTAAACATCATAATGCTTTCTTCCTTTTTAATGAGGGGCCGTTCGGCGGTCTGAGAGGAGAGGCACCAGTGATTAGTACCACTGTTCGCGGCATGGGGGTGGGTGGGGCGGATTCACACGGTGCTATTGACCTGCACGGCCACACACGGACGGTGCGGGTCAATAACACACAGCACAGCAGAGACGCACATCCTTCTGTCTTATTTAAAATGTATATATACATTTCACCAAATGTTTTATTCCAGTTGTTTTCTTATTACATGTATTCCCTCGTATTTACCTCTGTGTATTATAGATTAATTAACTGTCCTGTCTTAACTTTTTTTCAATCTGTAGCCTGCCCGATAAAGGCGTCACTTTTAGACTATGCCTCACTATGCACGCACGGCTGTGCACTGTGTAAAATATAGACGTTGCACCATTATTCACCATGCGTTGGGTATAGGCATACGTGTTCGGACATGCACGCACCGTCCACGAAGAAGCCTGGATTCCAGTCGACATGCTGCTGCGGAGTTGTTGTTGTCGCTCTCATGGGAGGACGTATTGACGCATGATCAATAGCTCCCGAGTGACCTATAACAGGGGCAATAAGGAAGCGAAGGTCTGTCTGCCTCTCTGTCTGCCTACTATCCTGTAGGACTGGTTTGTGAGAAGCCATATGTGTATTTAGCCTATAGCATATACTGTATATGGAAATAAGTAGGCTGTTGTTAACAGCAGCAAACATCCAACTATGTAGTGGGGGGGGGCGGTGGGTGGGGGGGGGGGGGGTCCCTTATGTGCTGTGTGAAAAGGATTGTTAACAAAAAGCACAACAGGGGGGCTGCCAGCTACATAGGTGTGAACTGGCAGGGTGATTGGGACTAATTGATCACTGGATTCAGTCACAGTTTATTAGTGGTTGTGTTAATTACCCTAATCAGTGAATTGGTGAATGATTACACACACACACACACACACACACACACACATACACACACAGAGAAAATAATAATAAACATGTCGGCTGTTTAGCATACTGGAGGCCAGGGTGTAATATAAGGGAATAGGCAATGTGTTTTGTTAATGACAACATACTGGCTGTAGGGTCTCTCTACAAACCCGGGGCCTTAACAGAGCTTTCTCTAAAAGACTGCTAGTACAAAACAACATGGGCATATTATACCTATCTGTGTCTCACACGCGGATGTGCTAGTGCTAGCAAGCTAGTATAGCTATACTAGGTTTTATTAGCTCTGTAGCTTAGGAGATCTGGTGTTTTATCATGGAAAATAGGCCCGGAGGGGTAGGGGAAAGGAGGAGGGGGGGGGGGGGGGGTGGCAAATGGTAACCCAGCCACACCCTAGCTAAATAGTGCTCACACACACACACATACACAGAGAAGCAGTCACGTTGTCTCTAAAAATACAATATGCTACTTAACTAACGTATGTGAAGTGGGACTTGTATTGCAAAAACATATTTTTAGTTATAGGTTCTATATAGTATACGCACACACACACGCACACACACACACACACACAGCGGAAAATCAGCACCACACCATGGAGTGTGTATGTGGTCAAAGTGTGTGTGTGTGTGTGTCCTCGCTGTGCTGACGATAAGCTCCTCACCATGGCCCTGTCCTTACTGTACGTATGGGGTATCTGTCTGTCTGTCTAGACACATTGTCTGTCTATCTTTCTGTCTGTCTGTCGGCGTATTTCTTGGCCAGGCCTCAGTGACAGTCGCTGCTGGTGTGTTTACTGCAAAGGGGAAGGATATTTTCTGCGGGGAGGGGGGGGAAACGATGGGGGGAGGGGAGAGAAAGTGAATGGGCCCTTTGTGATCAAAAGCCTTGTTTATTTTCTTTCCGCTTGAAGTCTTCAGGAGCCACATTGGACCCGTCAGTGTCCAGTGAGTTGTCAAAGCAGGGGGTCGCGACCCCTCCTGTGGGGTCATGAGATGCATTTCCGGGGGTTGCGAGATGGCTTGGTTAAGTAAAACACAATCACGTTTCATTGACTTTAATGAAATGCGACATGCATTTTTTATACTGTGGTTATGGGGTTCTTCTGGTATATTCTTTTGCTATTACATGTTGTTATATATTAGGAATGGTTCATAGTGGGGTCCGGGCTCAGAATGGTCTTCTGCCTTTGTCTCCACGTTTAAGCTAACGGCTATAGCATTCCTTTAGCATTAGCCTTCAACAAATGATTGCATTGCATTACAGCTGGGGACTGTGAAGATGGAGATACAGTTACTCCTACGTACCCCAACACAAACACCCTCTCTCCCTCCCCCTCTCTCTCCACCTCTCTTTCTCCCCCCCCTCTCTCTCTCTTTCTTCCCCCCCTCTCTCTCTCTGTCTCTCTCTATGTCTCTCTCCCCTCCAGCTGGTATCCATACGTGTAATGGGATTAAGGCAGCGATGCTCTTCGGAGAAGAGGACAGACAGGATGAGGCCATGGAAGACCCGGCAGGAGGGAGAATGGGGGAGGGGGGGGTGCTGGGTGAGTGGGTGGTGAGGCCTTCCCATTACCTTGTTGTTGGACTACGGGAGGCCACAGGGGACATTTGAGGCTCATTTGAATTTCGGGGTGCGAGCCCAGGCCCGCCGGCCCACCTCATTTGCATACAGCGGGATCGTGCCCTCATTTGCATATCGGGATACACCGATAATACACAGGATGGCATGACTGCTCTTTCTGTCTGTCTGTCTGTCTGTCTATCTGTCTGTCTGTCTGCATGCCTGCTTGTCTGCCTGTATATATATATATATATACTACTGTAATATGTGCTACTATTATGTACTGTGGTGTGTGTGTGTGTATAGGTATTTTTAAATTACTTATTTAATGGTTTCATGTGCAAACATGTCGACTACAGAGTCTGCATCTAATATAGTCGGAGAACAGACCTAGCTGGTGTATTCTCCCAGAGAAGGGTCTTCCTGTCCAGAGACCCCCCACTTCCTGGATACATGTTAAGGGGCCCCTCTTACATTTTAAAATGACTGAATGTATTTACGTTACACACAGCAATATGCTAGCATGCTCTGTGATTGTGCTACACCTTGTAAGGTTTTATTACAGGAGGAATTACATCAACACATGTTAATTATATCGATATGAATACAAAGTGAGCATCAAAATGACAATTTCCACTATTTATTCAACCACCGAACTTGAGAAAGTACTTGAGAAATTATACATGGATCAGTCCTCAGCCCCCTTCCTTGTAGTACTTCAAATAAGCCCTAGGGGGCCACAGCTGAAAACGTGCGTTCTCGCCTCAGAGGAAGAGGGGCTGATAAGGGGAATGTTATATTTGATCTATTTTGAGCCCCTGGGCCAAGACAACAAGATAGATAGATAGATAGATAGATAGATAGATAGATAGACAGATAGATAGAGAAATAAACTTGTCATCCCTTGTAAAGCATTTCCCTCTCTCTCTCTCTCTCTCTCTCTCTCTCTCTCTCTCTCTCTCTCTCTCTCAAAAAAAAATTCAAAGGGTGCTTTATTGGCAAGACAAATGTACAGTACAGTTACTTATATATCCAAAGCAGTACAGAATGAAAAGGAACAATTAAATTAAAACATTTAGTACATGGCCGTATTCTTACATGAAACCTCGTGCATTTTCTAAACAACACTTATAAAATGTGTATTTCCCTCTTCCTGTGGCAGGCTTCTACATAAAGTGCTGCTAGGTTACAACACTTCATTTTCACCCAACAATAACGGGAGTTTGGCTTCATCTGGTAACTCTTTAAAGTCTCTCAGAGAGCCTAAACAATCCTTCATGGATCTAAAGTGTTTCTCTCTTACTGTTATATATAATTTACACTTTGTTAAGAAATGCATTTCAGTTTCAGGCTCATATAGATCACAGTATTTACATATCCTCTCTTCTTTGGGCAGCCATTTTTCCTGTGTCTGCCTGTCTCTATAGCCAGGCTATGATCACTGAGTCTGCACTTCATTAGTCTGTCTGTCTGTCTGCCCCTCTCTTGGACAGACCGAGTGGGGGGGGCAGAGAGAGCAAGTCCCAGGACGTCAGTCAGACATCAAGGCCGTCCCACCCACCCAGACAGACTACGAAGCTATGTGTGAAACGGTAGTCTCTCCTCGGAGCTCAGCGTGCCCGTGTGAACATCCTTCTCTGTCTGTCAAGTGAGGAACTGGCTCTTCCTATTCCCGTTGGCGCCATGCGCCGCAACTTCCTCTCAGAACACGCTCCTCAAATAGTAGCCTGGTCTCGCTGTCAGCTGTTTCTCTGGCAACAAGTCCGAGGCTCGTATCACAGAGCCAGCATTTACAAAGTCTGGGACATAGCGTTGCATCAATGCCCGCCTACATGACAGGAGAGGTATTTTGATTGACATGCATGACGACCAACTACGCAACTCAATGACCAATGACATGATCAATGACATTACATTTACTATGAGGAATTCCTTGGAAATTACTCGACAGGACTCTTTACAGGTCAGGACAGGCTGTTTACAGATCTTGTAAATATGTAAAATTAGTGCCATACAAAGGATCACTTCTCAAAAGTCAGTCTTGTGTTGGGGCTTACAGGGGTATGTGTAACAGACGTTCAGCACAGAGTTTCTTATGTGACGTAGTGCTAATGAACGGAAGAGGCTGAGGCTCATTAAGGCCAACACATGCTTTGAAAACATCAGCAAAGATTCGACGTATTTTTACATTGTATGACGCTCAAGACAGAGAGCCAGGTTCTAAACCTTGGCGTTGATGTGCGCCAGTGGGAGTTGGCCTTGAGTGCCACTCTACATCGACTCACTGTTTATATTATTGAAACACATCTGTGTGAAAGCGTGTGTGACTGTGTGGGGGATGGGCAGAGAATGGTGTGAGCGTAAGCATGCTGTGAGGAGGGGAATATGGACGAGTGCAAGACGCAAACGGGGAGGGGGGAGGCTTCAGGAACGGCCTGTCTCACTCAAGGATGCTTCCGTTTCCGTGCCAACACAAGGACGACATTGCAAAGGCTGTCTGCGGGAACAATACTGAACAAGATAAAACCGTGAGACGACTAGCTCACAAGTTATCAAAGGGGTTCTATTCTCCCCGCAGCCCGATGACAACACAGCGTAGTCTGTAGTCAATACGCCTCACATAATGACAGGCCGACCAAAACACTGATTCCAATTCCATTTGCCGACGAACGGCAAGTCTGTAGGCTTACAGCCGAATGTGCAAGACAGCTGGAATAAGTTTGTCAGTAGTGTGTTTATATATCACATAGTCAAATATTGATATACTGATCATATCCAGATGGGAAAAAGTAGGTTGGACATTAAAGGTGTCGTCAGCAATTGTAAGTTAATAAACCTTTTGTCAAATCCAGTGAATATCTCCTGACGGTGTTTCTACACGGCCCTGGCTCTGTAAATGGGAACACAAACTATGTGGTGCAGACCGCACCACACAACACCAGCCTTGGCAATGTGTGTCCAAATTGGGGGGGAGGGGGCGCTGCGTGTTTTTGTTTTGAGATCAACTATCTTTCTCCAGAATCTACCGCCTGAAATCATCAACCACAAGGCCAGTGAGGTGGTGGCAGGTGTGACATCTTTCTGGAGTGTCCGACTGACGCTGCCTTCATGTGCTGGTCAGATGTTCCTACTGCCCACTTGTGAAGTCGGAATTACGAGCACACGGTGTTCAAGTGCCTTGTTGTCGTAGGTATATGAAATGAAAGCACAACGTTAATTATTGGCAATGCAGACGGACTGATTGACTGACACTTTGGTGTGCCTGTTGCTGCGGTGCCCGGTGCATGGTGCCTTCCTTTTAAGATTGCCTGCTCATGCACTTATCCGGAGGAGAGAGAACGTGGCTCCGTGGCAAGTTCAGATTCAGAAAACTTTATTAATCCCAAGGCGGGCAATTCATTTGCAGCTTACTCCAACCACAAACATTTAGCATTGCACCAATCACAGCTCAGTAAACAACCGAGGTCAGAGTAGGAACGTAATAGTGTAAAATAAACAGAACATTGCTACAAGATTTGGAGAATGTGTTCTATCGTTCGTGCAGATACTGGTCAGCGTAGTGCCTGCTATCGGTTTTGAGTGCCACAGAATAAAGCAGGCAGGCTATCAACGTGGAAATCTCCATCTATAATCAGCTATCCTGGAGGAGCCCCCTGTAATTACCATCATTGATAGCCCTGTAGTCTACGGTCTTGTACACAGCGACGCTGTTAAACAAGAATACGAGTGTCACTCATCTTGGCCAGGGGTAGCAGAATCGTCAGGCTGTATTTCATTCAGGAAGAAAGTGACGCAGATCAAATGCTATGGATCATAGTTGTTATACGGTGCATCTGATCCATGTTTGTATGAGGGCTTAAATAGCATATGATGCCAGCCAATGCAATAAAACATCTGTCAAATATGCATATTTACTAACTGTAATAATCATACCCGATGTGTTGTCTTAATTCTGTAAACTTTTTGAGTGTTTATCAATGCTTTAACCGAGTGGTGTGTAAACAGCTCCACTATTGTCATGTGACATCAATAGTTTGTTGTGATTGATTAAGCCAATTTCATCGCCAGGCGAACGCTTAAAAAAAAACGACCTTGAAGCAATAAAATATGTTGCATTTTTACATTGCGAATGTCACCATATGTATATATGGAGTCCTTTATTATAATGCATTTAAAATAATTAACCGTTGCTTGGTGTAAAAGGGCATTTAATTTACCCATACCAAGCACCGCCCCTTTTTTTGTCAACTGTAATAATTTAGGGTACTATTATTTAGTATTTGCGTCTTCCGTGAGTTGTTTTGAGGCTCCAATATCCGCCGTTGCTGTGAAAAAACAGTCCATTGGAGTGAACGGAGATGATGTGACTCTTCCGAGCCACATTAGCAAGCTCTGACTGGGAGATCCAAAGACGTTCCCAGGCCAGTGTGGAGATATAATCTCTCCACCTAGTCCTGGGTCTTCCTCGAGGCCTCCTCCCAGCTGGACGTGCCTGGAACACCTCCTCCAGGGGGCATCCTTACCAGATGCCCATACCACCTCAACTGGCTCCTATCAACGCAAAGGAGCAGCGGCTCTACTCCGAGTTCCTCACGGATAGCTGAGCTTCTCCCCCTATCTCTAAGGAAGACACCAGCCACCTTCATGAAAAAAACAATTTTGACTGCTTGTACCCGTGATCTAGTTATTTCAGTCATGACCCACCCTTCATGATCACAGGTGAGGGTAGGAACGAGAATTGACAAGTTGATCGAGTGCTTTGCCTTTTGGCTCAGCTCTCTTTTTCGTTGGTACGATAAAGCGATTGGAAAAACCGCTCCCGCTGCGACGATTCTCCGGCCAATCTCCCAGCCACACTCGGCTGTGAACCGATCCAGTGAGTACTGGAGGTCACAGACCGATGATGCCATCAGGACAACATCATCTGCAAACTGCAGCGATGAGATCCCCAGGCCACCGAACCGCAGCCCCTCTCCACCACGACTACGCCTCATATTTACCATAACTCCGATACGATGTGCAGGCAGCATAATTTGTCAATATAATTAGAGCAAACTAAAAGCACAACACCAACTATAACAGAAGGTTCAGCTTGAAGAGAGGGAAAAGTATTTCCAAAATGAGCTAATATGCGTCCTTTAAGGGTACTATATCATAATTTAGTGCACACTTAATTTAAAGTGAATTATTACTGTAAGTGCATTTGTCAGTGCCTACTCACTGCCAGGGCAGGTTTATGGACACAGAGATATTTAAATATAAAAATTGAAGAGCGTTGCTAAGCACCCTTCCTCTCTGCCACTTCAAATGACATCTGAGTTATGAGCGTTGTGTTGTGTGTGTCAGGCTGTTCTTCGACAGCAGCGTGCCAACTACAGTACGTAGAATACGGTAATATGGAATAGTTGTGTGTGTGTTGTGTGTGTCAGGCCAGGGCGGAGGGGTGGCTTGGAACACATGGCTCTACACCACTGGATGGTGTCTGGCTTGAGGCTGGGTTTGTCTGCGTTGCGTTGGGATTGGCTGGCGTTGTGTTTGTGTTGGTTTGGCAGGGCTGCAGTGTGTAGGTCTGCAGGCCCCGAGTTCCCCTTGGCTGCACTATGGTGTGTGCGTGTGTGTTGCACGTCTGTGTGTGTGTGCATGTCTCTGTGGGTGCGTGTGTGTGTTTGCGCATCTGTGTGCATGTGAGTTGCACATCTGTGTGTGTGTGTATGTACGTACGTGTGTGTGTGCGTGCATCTGTGTTGAATGTGTGTGTGTGCGTGTGTGCACGCGCGTGTATTGGTGTATGTGTGCATGTGAGTCTGTGTGTGTGCGTGTGCATCTGTATCTGTGTACGTGTGTGTGTGCGTGTGTGTGTGCGTGTGTGTGTGTGCGTGTGTGTGTGCGTGTGTGTCTGTGTGCGTGTGTGTCTGTGTGTATGTGCACATGTGTGTGTGTGTGTGTGTGTGTGTGCATGTGTGTGTGTGTGATGGCACCAAACTCTGTGGTGATCATGCTGCCCAGCGACGCGTCAACTAACCGCGGGCCACCTACTCGGCCGCACACCCAATAACATAATATAGTTAAGTTGCTATGGTTACTCAGTGACTAGTAAGCCTAGTACACATCGCCGTGGCTACTGGGGGGGCTTTCTGTCTGGGCGTATGTGGACGGTGTGATGTCAGAGGAACGTCATATATCACTGTGTCACACGCACGCGCGCAAACACAGAGCTGTCAACACCTTTCTGGGAGCGAGAGCTGTAACTGTTTTTGCCAGTTAAAGGTTGAGTCAGTGATGCCGGAGAAAGCTAGTTGGTATTTTAACTCAATAACACTCAACAACACCTCTCCCTTTATGCCACAGGGTGCACACTCAAAAGCACCCCCACACACGTACACACACACACACACACACACGCACGCACACACACACACACACACACACACACACAGAACACATATCCAAGGATTGGATATTGTGAAGTTTACCGAATTTGACAGTGTATTAGCGTGCAAGCGCTTACCTGCCTTGAAACACCCCTAATGTTATGTTTAAGTCAACATGCAATATGTCAGTGTGACTTTAAGGTAGATACATATACAATTGGCCTATGTAACGTCACTAAAATCTGTATAGTTTACTGCTAACATGCTTGGTCGACTGCACTCTAACAGTCAGCTCTAGAGCAAAATGTAATAGAAGCAGTATATATACAGCTGTATATAGTTAAGACAGATTACAATTAAGAGACCTCTGCACATTATGTAAAATGTAATAGTATACAGATGGTGTTATCATTAAAAAAATAACATAAATAGAAAAATTATAAATAGAAATAGAAAAATCCATATATTACATGGAAGTTAAAAATTAAAATGTAGGTGTAGTGAAAATCTGAGAAACCGCTGCATTGGTCTCCTAATTTATTACAGTATATACAGTATTGTCTTGGGTTAACACTCAGTTTAGTGTGTGCTGTCATACCTGCCTGTAATGTGTGACACCGTGACAATAATCGCCCTAGTCTCGCAGAGCCAGCCTTTACTTGTGCAACGTCTGGGACACAGCTCTGACTACCTGACGTTGAGGCGTCATATAGGTTTGTCAAGGAGTGCTTTCTTTATCTAATCCAAACAACATTAGTGCTGCCGAACACAGATATTGAAATATATAATCCCAGCAAAAGAAAAGAAATTAGGATTAGGTGAATATTTGTCAGTGCTGTCTCTCGTCAAACCAGTTACACTAAATAAATCACTACCGTGTTCCACTTCTCCAGGTAAAATGGGTTGTCATTCACAACCAACTCACGGGCGTTCACTAACGGGCGTTCACCAATGTGCAGGATGCAGAATTAATATTTTTGTGTGGTACCTCAATCAGCCATACATATGAATAGAAGTAGTATATCATACAATACTTCTATTCATATAATAGTAGGCCTATAGGAATAGAAACAGGCTATGTGAAGTGGTTCAAGACCGCAGGCTATAACTTTACAGGTTATACAGACATTTAGGACTAGCCATTGATTCTACATACTGTAAGTCGACCCAGATACAGTACTTAGAGAAACTGCAGATGTTGTTACACCAGTGTAGGCTATATTACACAGATTCAAACAAAACTGTTGCCACGGTAACCCCTTGGGCATTGGTGCTCTGTAATCATTGTGGGTTTAGACATCACAAGAAACAAGAAGTACATCATTAAATCATTTAACTTTGGATATATTTACTATTAATTAACATAATATCAACAATCAACAATAAATATCCTAGTTATGCTACCTGACAAATACATGTAAATTAAAAGAAATTACACCTTTATTGATATTTTATGGATGTTATGCTATTTGTGGGATTTAATTTTGCATGGCTAGACTATTATTATTATTATTATTATTATTATTATTATTATTATTATTATTAATAAAAATTAATAATATTTTTTAATTTTTTAAATAAAATTTAAAAAAGTATTATTATTATTATTATTATTAATAAAAATAATACTATTATTATTACTAATTTTATTATTATTAATTAAACATTTATCCTATGTAAACTCTCCATAGCGCAACATACACTAGGCCTGGTTGCTATAGGTCCTCACATGTTGGCTATGAGAATCATGCAGGTCTGTCGCCACAGATCGCCTACAGTTACAAACAAGCGTGTGTTATATTCTTGAAACAGGTTTAGTCTGCCATTACATGTGAACGACAGAGAACAAAGAACACTTCAAAGAAGAGTTCATCGGTCCGACCGAACAGAGTGGTATAACTGGAATGACTTGATGAATTTATGGTACAAGCTTCTGGGGAGACACCTATCGGCAGGCTTATCGGTAGACTACTGTAGCTACCGTTGAACCTCACCTCAAGGGTCATATGTGTTACGTTATTCTATCTTAGTTCTAGCATTCTCTACAGCCAACAACAATGAAGTCATATGGAAATACAGTAAAATGGTGCTATAGTGACAGGTGTTATGCTACTAGGCTATGTAACTAAACATCAACTTAAAAAACAAAAACGTAATTCTTAGGCTAATATTCTAATACTGTCTAAATGTACCCTGTAAATCCCTCAATCCCTATAGTTTAAATAAATTGCATCAATTCCGCATATTTAACAGAAGAGGTGAGCAGAAATGTAGGCCTAGTGTATGTCATTGTTGTCAGAAGGACGAGCAAGAGTCTGTTGTGAACTTCTCCTTTGTCCACAGTGAATTATTACACCATGTGTCTCAATTACACATTTTATTATGATAAAGTGAAGGGGAGCCATCTGGTGGCATTAATGAGCAACTGCAGCCGCTGCCAGCTCATTCATCTTACTGCATATACGGTATTTTACAGTAATATTGACTCTATATATATATATGTATGCTTTCTATCAATTTATTTATTTGATTTGTTTAATGTTTTATTTATTTTATTGCTACAAGCAGTTTTATAAGAGATTGCTTAAAGTGTATAGTATCCTCACAAAAGGGCACAATCTAATCATACTAATAATCTAATAGTTGTGTAGTCTACGTGTGTGTGTGTGTGTGTGTGCATGTCCACGTCAGTCCATCCATCCATTCATCTTCATCCGCTTATTCGTAGTCGGGCCGCGGGGGCAGCAGCTCCAGCAAGGGACCCCAAACCTCCCTTTCCCGAGCCACATTATCCAGCTCTGACTTGGGGATCCCGAGGCGTTCCCAGGCCAGTGTGGAGATGTAATCTAAGTATGCATGTGAGCTAATTAACACTAATTAAACTGATACAGTTTCTCAGTACAAAGAGCAGGGCGCCATTGTATAATAATAATAATAATAATAATAATAATAATAATAATAATAATACAATAGTATAATTACTCAAAGTGTTAAGTTCATTTGGCACACTGACATTTCAATTAAACTTAACTGACTAAAATTGTACACTACTAAAATATTACAACATGCACATGAAATTGCATAAATTATGTAAATGAAATGTAAAGGTTACAGTGACTTATTGAACAAATCATGTATTACAGTGTATGTCTGTACTGACTGCACGCATGTTAATGGACACACACACACACACACACACATGCATACATGCACGCACGCACACACATGCACACACACACACACACACACATGCATACATGCACGCACACACACACACACACACACATTCATTCACCCGCACACTCTCACATGTGCACACACATGTACACGCGTGTACACACATACACATGCACACACACATGTATATTCACATACAGCCCAGTATGTGAGTTTTCCAATGAACTATGAAGCCCTGAAATCTGGTATACCCCACCCCACACACACCTTTAACCTTTAACCTTTGCTACAATTGACAGCAGGTGACAGAGCATGTTTCATAATCCATGGACAAAGTCAAGTTAAAGCCACGTTAACATGTCAAACATTAGTCATGAAAATGATGAAAGCTCTCTGGTGTTAATTGTTTAATCTGTAGGTGTGAGGTGTGTGTGTGTGTGTGTGCGTGTGTGTGCGTGTGCGTATGTGTGTGTGTGCGTGTGTGTGTGTATGTGTGTGTGCGTGTGTGTGCGTGTGCGTATGTGTGCGTATGTGTGTGTGCGTGTGTGTGTGTGTGTGTGTGTGCGTGTGTGTATGTGTGTGTGTGCGTGTGTGTATGTGTGTATGTGTGTGTGTGCGTGTGCGTGTGTGCGTGTGAGTGCGTGTATGTGTGTGCATGTGTGCATGTGTATGTGTGTGTGTGCGTGTATGTGTGTGTGTGAGT
>JAODOY010018607.1:0-25723 GCA_025399855.1 Forbesichthys papilliferus | reverse complement strand
CAGCCCCCCCCCCCCATCTTCCTCCTACTTTCTTTCATCCTGTCTCATGCCTCACTGTATCCCCTACTTTGCCGCCTTCCCCCCCACACACACACACACACACTTGTTTCCCCCCTTCTTTTCAACTGCTGCGTTGTCTTGTCTATTTCTCTTTTCCAAAGGCTCATGACTTTACTATGCCTCCAGGCCTGTATACTGTCACATAGGGAGCAGTGTCAACTAGGGCTGGGCGATATTCCGGCATATATCGGTATATCGGAATTTTTTCAAAAGAGATATAAGATTAGACAATATCGTTTATATCGATATAGTTATATAATATGCATTCATTCATTACTTTTTCGATTTGTTTGTCTCTCCATGCCTGTACTTAGTGCGTTCAGTGTCAAAGGGGGCGGAGACACCAGAGAAAGCTCACATGTCAATTAATGTCGCTAAAACTAAAAAAAAATTCACACTTCCGTCGGGTTTTCTCTTTTTTCTATATGCCTGAAAGATTTAGCCCACTTTATAGAAAACACCGATATATATTACAACCTAAATATATCGGGATATTATTTTTGGTCCTTATCGCCCAGCCCTGGTGTGAACGTAGGCCCACAAGACCCTCCTCTTACAGCACACACACACACACACACACACACACACGCGCACTCAAGTGCGGTGAATGTAACCCCCCCCCCCCCCCCCACCCGGGTGTCTCCCGCTGCACGGACTTCCTCCTTTGTGCTTTCATCCTCATCCCATTTAGCCTCTCTTCTTCAGCTCTTTTCCCGCCCATTCCTCATCCTCTCTGCTCTCCACCGCGCGTCTCTTTTTGTGTAATTACGTGACTAACGCTGACAGCATGTTATTCAAGCGATCAAACGGGCAACGACCATTCCAACCTGCACATTATCCAAAACATCTTTTTACAAAGACACTTATTTTGATGTTCAACACATTTGCTAATGCACTCATGAACTGAAAATAACCCTTTTGTTAAGGCCTTGTATGCACACGCACACACACACACACACACACACACACACACACACAAATACACTATGCATACTGCAAAAGGCAGTTTTTGAAACTACACATTAGAATAAATCCCCTCCCAAAATTATCAAAATATTTCACTATTTTTGTATAGTCTCCTCCTGGAGACTTCAGCTTGCATAGGCTGAAGTATTCCTCTACTCTATTTCTACTTTTTCTCCATTCATAATGTGCTGCCACGGTGGGGAAGTTTGGGGTTCTGGAGAGTACATCAAGGTGTGCAGACCCTTTAAAAGTACCCTGGAATAATTCCACATAATTTAAGACCAGCATTTGATTAAGCCCCATATATTGTGCTATTATTGTCAGGTATGAAAACCAATCGTGCCCCATGTCCCAAAACCAGTAGACGGAATTCTTTCAATGCTGGCTACCTATTCCAGCGTCCTTACAAATGTGGCATTAGCTCCCTCTGCTGATTGATTTAAGAACTAGTTGGTTATCTTGCTGTAACTGCTAGAATAAAGCCTGAGGTCGCGTTCAGACGTACATAACTTATTTTTGGAATCTGTCGGCCTCTATTTACATTAGGATAACCATTTGGAGCAGACCGTTATCTTTATATAAACGCTGCCGCAGCCGCTTTTTGCAGCAGATCTGGGCTTCTTTCCCAGTTGATAAAAGTTCAACGTCTCAGAAGAAAACGCACTGTCATCCGTTTTTTTGACAGCTGACCAATCACAATGATCACAAGCGGCGTAGTGAATCTTGGTGTTTCCCATAACAACCGTTTCAGATGCTTTTTTTCTACATGAAAAATGCCCAGGCCAGCGCTTTTAGGCCTGAACTCGTACTGAGAACGGTTATTTCTCAACCCTGGCGCCAAAGGGTGTAGTAAATGCACAGACAGTCGTGTGTATACTCCAAAAACCCTAATTTTTTGTAAAGGAAAAATCAACTGTCAAACAACTCCATAGCTATTCACTAATGAGATTGTCTGCAGCGAACAAGGAAGGCAAAATATCTGCAAGCATCTCCTCCACTCACTAATCGTTTCCTGTCATTTAAAAATGTAAACAGAAACAGTCACATTATGCAATAGTATTGAGGTGAATGTCACAAACAAGTCTGCCTACACGCCAGTAAACCTAAATGTCAGATGCACTTAATATTCAATCTCAATGTTTAATTCTATTTATAGTGGATATAAGAGGTTTAGTGATACAGAGAGCACATCATAGGGAAATATCAGGGCCCATGACACAGAGGAAGTGGTTATAACCACTGACAACGTCTAAAGTTTTAGGTGTATGATGACTTGAACACAAAGCCACTGCAAATGTGGTTGTGTTGTATGTAGATTTCCTCTTTTTTTAAGCAAAATGGACTGCCTGCTACTGACTAATGACCTATACAAACTCAATATTATGAAATTGCTTTTGAGTTTGAGCTTTTGATTTTAGTGCCATAGGCTATGTAAATAAATAATGATATTTATACATTATATTTATAAATTATATTTATTTATATGTATAGCCTAAATTCCGAATTTATTTTTTGTCCACATAAACGTAGGCCACATAAAATTGATAGGCTACTCCTGAGTAATACATTAAATTAAAATGTTGCAGTCTAAAAAAAAAAGTGTAGTAGCTTATAACCACAAGAAAGTAATTTTGTAAAAAACTTACCCGAGAGCGCTCCCCGAATTTTAAACAGGATTCTAGAGCGGAACCCTGATGTGTCGCTCTGAGACCGAACCCTGGGAATGGGGACCACCGGAGGCATATCTCTATGTTCGGGGTAACTGTCATCCTCTTCTTCCATCGTACTGTTCACCGGAAAAGAATGGGTGAGCACGAAGTAAACGTTTGCAGTGACCTTTTACCATCGTGAACTTTTACGGGAACCTGCGAATCGTGTGCCCCGCCCCTTTATAGAGAGCGGCCCGGTCTATCATAGGTGAACCCATAATTAACACAAATGTGTTAATTTCGCGTAATCCTAGGCAAATAGGTGAAAGCCTAAATGCAGCAATAATGGTTCTACCATTTAAAAGTTATTAAATGAAAGACAAATTCCAAATTGTATTTAAGTAGGCAAACCATTGTGATGCCATGCATTCAATGGAAATATTTATCCCGAGTAGAAGACCCCATTTTTTGAGGTTTTCATTTTTATGCAGCCCGTGTCCTAGACTAGCCTATGCAAAACTAAAATTCCAAAATTGCATGTGAAGTGTGAACTGATGGTGATGCAGCAAAGGTTGTTGCGGCTAGATACGCTAGATGGCGACAAACCCAGCAAAATAAGCGCTACCCTCTGATTGTCAAGTAGGCTGCACACTCGGCGGCAGCGTTTCCCTCGAACACTCAGCAGTGGATGCCATTGCCAACTTGACATGGGCTGAGGAGGCAGAGAGAGAAGGCACACAATAACAGTGATCACACAGTCGGGTGAGTTTCACAACAATATTGAGAAGTTCTGTAAATAGCTATGGCACAGATGGATAACGGTTCTAAATAGGTGAGCTAACAGCAAATGCTACGCTAAGTATGCTAGCTTGTGTGTATGGCAAAACTTTAGCTTCGTTCGCCGCCGTTTGCTGTGTCCTTACATGTGCTTTGTAACAGCAGGTTTAAGGTAACAACAATAAGGCTGTTTTTTGAGACGCGTTAAGTGTTATCACGTTGTTTTCTGCAGTAACGCATGAGAATGGGTTGCAAATATTGAGGCTTGGTCCATAGTAGCTATGCTTCCAAGCTAACGCTAATAAGCAACATTTATGAGGCTCATGGTACTGTAGGACGTTGTGATGACATGTTTACGTATACAGACATTTAATGTAGATAGAATGCTTGCTGTCTTTATCGCTTGTATACCTAACAATAGACATGTTTAACGTTCCTAACGTTCCTAACATTGTGTATATTTGTATATCTCGCATATAAGGGCGTTTGTGTAATAATGTTATGCAAAAAACAGGTCGTACTAAGTAAACTTAAAGGCCAAGGCCCGCTGAACGTACAGGCCTGATTGGTGACAATCAGAATACAGTGTTTCCACCAACTTCCCAACTGAATGAAATGGTCAAATGCCTCGTTTTGCTTTTGATCATTTCTGGTTGGGCCAGATTTTCTAAGAAGATCAAGTTAATTAAGAGAGCCTCAACTTGACATTTTGCGAAGTTCAGGTGTTTTGTAGTAGGAATGGAAGAAGATGAATTATGCCAGTTATCTTGCTTGAAAACACTAATACACAAACTTGTCTTTAATATAGCACTTATGTTTCAGAAAATGGAAAGTATTTGTAATCATAAATTTTGGTTTAAAAACAGTTTGCCCTATATTAAAAATATTTTGCCCCATGGACTCATATATATATATATATATATAGCATTAAAAAGAAATGTTGATCTGATACCGTTTCATTGAAGTAAAAACATTTCCAGGCCAGTCCTGGCTAGCTTTCATTGTCTGCATTTTTATTGTTGAGAGTGAATATTGTTGTTACAGTGAGTGGAGACAGATTCCATGTAGCAAGGAGCGTGATGAGGCTTGTCAGCACGAGGGCTTCTCTTAGACCGAAAACACTATAGCCAACCAAGGGCCCTGGCCAAAACATTGCCTCGTCATCACCACATTGTCAATCTAACATATTTCAATAATTACCCACTGTCTGATTAGGGGGATTTTCATAAGTGTCTCAGAAGGATGCGGAGGTGGAAGATTGTAACGTGTAGGCTGTTCTGTGATAGCATCGTGAGACCATCCTGATCTCGCAAGCTTCAGTTTAATTTCGCTGTGAGAATCAGTCTAGAAATTATTTTGAATGTGTCCTAATAGCAACTGAATCTACCAATCAGTGTCGTATTGATATCTATACGGGCGTGGTTTAGGTGTGCTGACAGCAAAACTACCTTATGGTTCATCCAATCAACTGCCATGTATTTTTTTATTTTTTTAAGTACCTGACCTTTACAGTTTCAGTGGACAGCTCCCCAGATGGAGTTGTGACTAACAATTCATCTGGCATGTCAGGTTAGTCTGTGATGAATAGTGAATAGAATTGACCACTACATATTGTACCCCATTTCATTGACCACATACCAGTAGGCCCATGTATTTCTGGAGTGAGCTTGCTTATAAGACAAATCTTTCAATGTTTTAACTGTTAGTTACCACATCCTTTGCATTCTGTTTTCTCCAAAATCATCTGAAGGGTCTACTTGAGCTAGTTTTCTGGTTAGGGTGGTTGGTGAGCATAAAATCATAATCTGTGGAACAGGTTACAGAACAGCATGTTTGCAGTGGAAGCAGGCAACAATGCAATGCAGAGCCAGACAGAAAAGTTTGTGTGCACTGCATTGTTAAAAATAGCGTTATTATGCCAAGTCTTCTTAGGGAAATAGGCTCTGGTGTCTTGGTTTAAAAAAAACAAAGAAGAAATGTATTGAGTAAACGATAAAATAAATGTTGGCTGTCATGCATCTCTACTCTTTTTGTTCAGCTTATGAACTGGCCTGTTTGACCATTTGGCTGTACGGGATGGATGACATCACACCAAAGCCGTGTTGTCCAGCCCTTTTAATTTGATTAAGGGGTTCTAGCATTTCTACTAGTGTGCCAGCATAGCATACCTTAATTTGACCTCGTCTGGTGTGCTTAACCTGCAAGTCCCACAGTTCCTTTCAATGACTTCTGGTCCCCGCTTGGCAGTTTTCCCACCGGTCTTGCCTCTTGTTCTACCTCTGGCGTTTGCTCAATCTTGACTTTGTCATTTCAGACAATAAGTGTTTTTGTTAGCATGTGAGGACTCTCTGACAGTATGTTGTACATCAATGAAATGAATTAAGGATTCTATTCAGTGTTGTGGGCCAACATCTACATTCAATAACTGAGCAGTAGTATGGTGTACAATATACCATATGAATATATTTATGGTTTATTCATAAGACCTAGATGCATTTCTATTTCAAGTGATAATCAGTGCTTTCACAGTCATCTTTAACTGTGTGTGTGTCATAAGGGATGTTTTGGGTACATGTAGAGGCTAACCCTGATAATTTCTTGCCTGGCATTGATGCACAACAAGTAGCTCTTTTGTCCTGGCTTTGCCCTCCCCTCTCGTCCACCCACACACTGATCATAATGTCCCGGAAGAAAGGGCGTCTTTATCATGGTTTTCCAAAGCCCTGTCTAACTCGCATATTTCAGACCCGGCCCGAAATGACAGCAGCTTCAAACCGGCTGATGTAACAATATGCCTACAGTATTTTCTACTCCCACCCACACAGGTTTGACATTGAGAAAACATGCGCGTGAGCTTGCTCACGCACGCACGCACGCACTCACGCACGCACGCGCAAGTTAATCATGAACTATTCTGTGAATTTCCATCAGCATCTTGCGGAGTAACATAATTGTCAAGTCAAATATTCCTCTGTCTTCCCTGGGTGCTGAGGGCATTTGCACCTGCCACCACCTCGAGTCGTGTATGGTTGCGCGGTATTATTGGGATAGTTATGGGAAAGTTAATCAAAATAGATGTTTTCTTAATCTTACAACATATGTTTATTTCAACTAGAACTGACCCAGAATACTCAGGTATTCGTTTGATAACTAAGTAGGTATTTGGTTTTCAATTTTTGGATTCAAATAGTCTTATGTATGCACATTTTCTCTGTGGATAGTAGTTTCTTGGTAAAAAAAAAAAAAATCCTTTTGGCTGCACTAGCCTAATCAACACATTCATATTCAACTAGCTTGTCCTGTAAGCAGAAAGGATGGTTTCTCTTTCATTGGCTAATGCAGGTTGCACACCGCTCCTATTGGTTCAATTGATCTGAGCCGAGTCCTTGCAGCATGGAGCGGCTATTTTGAGAGCTAGGCTAGCGTCCAAATAGAGTACCGGTATGAAGCAATGTAAGGAAATAAATGCAACGGCAGTCCGTGCAGTATTAATATAATTTGTTTTGGACTAAATATTTTACTGGGTTAGATTGTTTGGAATTTTGCCAATGTAAAATGTAAGACAATTTTGAACGTGATTGATCGGTGGACTATGATTTATTAGTGGATATTATTGGTGGATGTTAATTGTGATTACTATAAGCCTTCATAGGTGAGTAGTAGTTCAACTCAACATTTTAAGTACAGTATGTCTGTCGGTGGTCTGACTAAACGGGCGTTGCTATTGTAGCCTACAGTCGTTAGCACATTTGTTTTAACGGGTTATGAAACGTAGTGTTTACACTGGAGTTTTGAGAAACTCGTTCGGAAACACAGAATTCGAAGCCTGTAAAATTATGACGATAATACTACATTTGATTTGTATAAAGTGCATATTTAATATTTGAAGAAATCTGCTACACTATACCCGACAGTGATTTTAAATAACCATTATAATGCATAGAAGCCAAAGGAGGGCATCTGGAATCAACAAAAAGCTTTGCTGAATAGGTGGGATTTCAGGCCACGTTTAAAAGCATTTTTGGCCACTAATGTTTCTGCTCCAATCTCTACCTTTTTGTCTGAATCAAAACGCAGCTACGCCACACAGCCAACGGGACGCATCTCTCCATAAAATAAACTAAATATTGCATACTTCCCGCAGCACTTTGAATAGGATATTGCGTTAACGATATTGAGACAATATATAGTGCACCCCCTAGGCCGTCCTCCTCTCTTTTGAACGCGCCTAATAATGTTCCCTTGATCGCCACGGTGGAGGTGTTCGCGGCGTTGAGGGAGGGTACACCGTATGGGGAAGTCGAGGGCGTCTCTGGCAGCGTAGGGTGTGTGTGTGTGTGTGTGTGTGGGAGAAGAGGTTGAGTGGAAGACAAGAGTGTCTGTAGGAGGGAGGGAATGTGATAAAGGCGTGGCTGTGGTCTGTCACATGATCCCCCCTTGGCAGGCAGCGCAGTGTGGCAACCTCTTTCCAGGTGAGAGAGAGGGAGAGAATATTAAAACCATTCTTCTATCCTATCCCTTCTCGGTGGGCTCCTCGTCTCCAGGTTTCTCTTCCTCTGCTCCAGACCCCGCTCCACCCCCCGCCGTTACCCTAGCCCTGCCGGCGGGCCGGGGAATGTCCCGGCGCCGCCATGCCATACGTGGACCGGCAGAACCGCATCTGTGGCTTCCTAGACGTGGAGGAAAACGAGAGCAGCGGCAAGTTCCTGCGCCGCTACTTCATCCTGGATGCGCAGCAGGGCAGCTTGGTGTGGTTCATGGACAACCCGCAGGTAACCGGTGTGGGGCGGAAAGGCGTGGGGGTGGCCCCTATTGTTAGCTTTGCGCCGCCGCGCGCAGCCATACCGCATGGGGTTACCACGCGGGCTAACGTTTGCTTAGCTGTGTAGCCATGATGGAGCAATAGCAGATGTGGGAGTGTTAGTTGAATCATCTGCAGCCCAGTTTAGCATCCCCTAGGTAACAGGCTGCCAATATATTAGATGTTAGCAGTCTGGATTATGAATATATATCTCAGCAGTGATATCTTCCACACAGGCTATGATAGCTAAGTTGACAGCACACAGTATCAGTACCAAGCTATATAGGTATACAGGTAAGAAAGGGGAGCTAGCCATATGCTTTGATAGGTTGTAGGGCTGGGCGATATACCGGTATTTAATTTATACCGATATACTTTCAAAAGACATAAAATTAGACAAAATCGTTTATATCAAGAGCTATAATATGCATTTATTCATAAAGTTTCTCCCTCCATGCCTGCACTTGGCCTGAAAAGTGTGTTCATAGTGTCAAAGGGGCGGGACACAAGTGAAAGCTCACATATGTCGGCCTGCTAACTCCGCTCGCACAAGTTGACACGGAGTTAGCATTTGAAGCGCACCTTTTTTCAGAGTAGCCAACGAGAGAGCACATGCTCAATTTTCGTTTCTGACAAACAGATACAGGTAGCTAGCTAGCATTACAAGGAACCAGTAATCCAAAACAAATGTGGATTACATTGAGTAAACTGTCTGCAAACTGAGTAAACATTATGGCTGCAAAATTCACAACCCCTCTGATATAGATTTAACCATGTTACGACTACAATTAATGTCGCTAAAAATAAAAAATGTCACATTTCCATCAGGTTTCCTGTTTTTTTTCTCATCGCCTGAACATTTAACCCACTTTATAAAAAAAAAATCTGTATTCAACCTATATATATCGGGATAGGATTTTTGGTCCATATCGCCCAGCCCTAATAGGTTGTAGGTAAAGGGGGGAGGAGCAAAGCTGATGTGTTGCTGTCATCAGTTTGACTGCCATGTTTCTGTGCCAGATTACTTTGGTAATCTGGTATCACGGTTGAAAAGTTGTCTTTGTTCAACGTTCTGTTGCAGGATTTATTCACGATGTGTGTAAGGCAGGAGTATTATACATTATGCATAGTTCGACTTTTTATAGAGTTGGAAAAGCTAAAATTTTAATGAAGTGTAATCAGCACTTTGTCATTTTAGACTTACTTAAATACCGGCACTCGGTAGTAGCTTTCTTCATAAAACTTTCCTAAAGTATGACCTTTTGTGTTTTTATTGCATCTGTATGAAAGCTCATTCCATAGCAAACAACTTTTAATACATACATAATGTATAGTATGATGTAGTTGACATTTACATATTCCCCTCCCACAGAACCTCCCTGTTGGTGCAGACTGTGTTGGCTCTCTTAAGCTCACGTACATCTCAAAAGTAAGCAGATATGCCCACCGCATTACAAGTCCCCAAATGGCTATACACTATAGCCTACAGGTCTAAATGTAGTATTGTGGTTCATTGGATCTATTGTCTTTTTTTTGTCTTTCTTTTCCTCTGCAGGTCAGCGACGCTACTAAGCAGAGGCCTAAGGCTGAATACTGCTTTGGTAAGAATGGGTAATACTCTTCTAAACATGAAATGCAGGTTAATGCCAGCATTGGACACATCACACTGCTCTGGTATTTGCAAGTGTCACTTACGGCTCCTATCACACACATACTGTATTATGATATAATAATAAAGAGTATATGTATTAAATAGGGCTGTCACGAATACCATTTCACAGGTTTCAAATACTTATTCTCTTATACTCTCTCAAAAACATAATTAAAAACACTCAACTATAATTAAGAAGTATAACAGAATTAATCTTCCTGGCTTCAGTGAGCACACGTGTAAACATAGCTATGCACTCAAAAAGGCCACTTTGATTGACACGCCAATTGAGCCAGTCAGAGCTGTCAAATAGCATATACCTCCTGTATTAGCCAATTGGAGTGTGTGTTGAATGAATAGCCTTGCTCTCTTCTTACACAGAGCCAATTGCAATCAATTGTGTTGATGACACAGTGTAGGGTAGGCGATTACATTTCAACATGTGGGTTTATATGGAGACAGTAGGGATTAATGGGAAAACATTATGCATAATGTGGAAAAAACGAATATTCAAATCCAAATATTTAACTTGAATACATACCCATCGAACAAATACCCGAATAATCGAATATTTGGGGACAGCCCTTGTTTTAAATAATGGTTTACATTAGTTGTCCTAAAATTTAAAGCTATTTTTTAGTGTTAAATTATTTGAATAACATGGTGTTTGTGTAGTTTATTATGGTTCACCCCAATGAATTACTCGAAGGTTCCTATTACGAGTACTCAATTAGCAGTGCAATGAGATATCAAGCCTAAAAAAAACGAGTGACTAAGATTTCTCAAGTCTTCTGTTCAAACATAGCAAACTTGGCAAATAAGTATGTCAGAATGCTATGCTGTGAGTGAGATGCAAATGCAGCTTGGTTAATAGCAGTCATCTTGGGGGGGGGGGGGGGACATTTTCAGCCATGCAGCATTTAGACTCACCGTTGGCGCTCACTGGCACTGTTAGCTAATTTCTCAGCCGCATCGACATTGGCATCGCAGAACTGTGCCAATGTCTCGGCCTTGATAACCAAACCACTTTGCCCGAACGTGCATGCCTCTTTTTGGAAGAACATTACCGCTGGCTGCCTAAGTGGAAGAATGTATCAACTACAGTTAACATAGAACTGTCTGCATTAATGGCGTCAAAACAAAGCGCTTTAAAACAGCAGAATATGAATGACCGTGAATAAGATCGATGCTGACATTCCTTTCACCTCTTGGCCCGGTCAAGCAATACTTCCCCTGATGAGACATAAAATGTCACTGCACAGCAATATTTAAAATCTATTAATAAATGTGTTACTGTGCTACCAAGCTAACAATTATCCAGCCATAACCTTATCACATTAAAAACACAAGCATGGCACAGACACGGTGGCATTTTCAAAATTATGCATGCAAAATCTAATCTGTATGAATAGGATAGGTCTGTTCTCTGCTTACCGCTGTCAGGACACACAAATTAGGTTGTGTAAACATAAGCCATAATTGTCCCCACCATGAAGAGCACACCAGCATTCCCTTTGTATTATTTAAATCAGTAACCGTAGCCTACTAATTTTTACTTTGAATGAATTTTAATGAGTCCTGTTTTTTAGTTTACCAACAAATTCCTCATTCCAATGTCCGACTTGGTCATTGAGTTACATGGTTGGTTGTCATGCATGTCAATCAAAATGCCTCGCTTGTAGGCGGGTACTGACAGTTGGCCAGCACTGTGTCCCAGCCGTGACATTTGTAAAGACTGGCTATGTGAGATTACTACACGTTGACCACACTTGACGATATGTGTGTTGCTGTGTGTCAGTATTTCACCTTAAAGGCAGGGTTGGTCATTATCGAGAATGCTTGCCAACTTTGAGCTCAGATCAAAACAAACTCTCTGTGAAGCTCCAATCCACACATTAAAATACATTGCGAAGTCAAGGGCATTGATGTTGGGTGCGGCTATGCACAACAATCTTTGTGTAGAAGTACCATATTATTTTGTCAGCACACAGAATTGTAAGAGCGGAATGCAGGGAGATATTTGGTGAATTTGGCAAATGTATTAGTTTGCAGTTAGCTTACTATACTTCCTACACAGACTATGCCTTTACTGGCCTAATATGTTGTATAAGTGTATTAGCTCATAGTTGGCATACAATAGCTGACTATACCTTTTGAAGTAATCGCTATTGTTTACAAGACACTGCTGTAAGCTATGAATCGCGCAATCGTTGAGTGTTTTTGGGAATGTCCATGCTTTCCATGCTGCAAGATAGGTTTACTGTTAAAAACAAAGAATTAAAATTGTAGCATTTAAATGTGCGCAGTGGGCACAGCTCTGTCAAATCTGACATCTCTCCTACCATATTAGTAACATTTTGACAGCCCATTGAAATGTTCTGCTATTCATTTAGGTCTCATCACCACCCAAAATGACGAATAATGACTTTCTTTGTACCATGACATTTGAGCTCGAAGCGATTTTTTTTTTAATGCATTACTACCCCTTCTAACCTAGTTGTCAAGATTCAACGTATTTAATTCCCACAGTGTAGAAATGGTGGTGCGCAGGTGGGGTCAGTTGAGGGGTGTGTGGTGGGTGGGTGGTTAGACCGAAGACAGAGGAGAAATTTGTAGTGGAGACAGATTGAATGTTGGCAGAAGGCTTTTGGCTTGAGAGAATAGGTGACATTAGCTTGTGCTATACCGATGTCACTAGTTCATGGGCGAATCAGGGTTTAACTTGGTGTGTGTATGCGTTTAATGCAGTGTGAATGCACACCTCGTGCATTGAGTATGGAACAACAAGCGGCAGGCCACGTCAAGCCTTGCTGATATGGACTGGGTAGTAGGCTACTGATTCTCCACTGGGTAATGCGTCGGTCATATGGTTCACTTGTTTCCACTGTCAGAAGCAGCCGCCGTGGTTAATGGAGCCGTGCTCTCCATAGGCACGGCCCCATTAGCTCCGCCATGGGGGTAAATTCCTCCCATAGAAACCCGTCCACAGTTGCAACCTTCAAATAATGATAAATTATGTAACCCTTCACATGCACGCGCGCAAACACACACACCCAGAAGACTGCAGATTTGTATTCTAGGGTGTTAAAAATCAACATGGAAATGGATTGGTAGAGGAAATGGTGCTTATTATACTGATTGCATAATGCATAATGATTCATCTCTGGAATATGCCCGTGTGTCTGTCTTTCTCTCTCTATCTCTGTTATGTAACGTCTTAGTCATCAACGCGGGGATGAGGAAGTTCTTCCTGCAGGCTAATGACCAGCAGGATCTAGTGGACTGGGTCAGTGCTCTCAATAAAGCCACCAAGATCACGGTGAGACGTACACACACACACACACACACACACACACACACACACGTATACACGCTGAACCGTAACGAATGGGGGGGACAGTGGCTAGCGCAGGGCGACAGGTGATCAGATTACACAGGACGTGTGTGTGTGCGTGCGGGGGGTTCATTTGCAGCTGCTCCGGGGCTGCTGTTAGAGGCTTTGTTACGGTGTATGGCAGCACTCTAGTAGAGCGGGACGACGGGTGAGCCACAAGTTGCTGGTTCGAACCCCGCTAACTGAATGGGTTGAGACCCAGCTGCAGATAAGACAAACGCCACACTGCCCCCTCTGTATGAAAATAAAATGATCAGTTTACATATGAAGACTATCTGCTCCCTGTGATCAGCTGGCATCTTCCATTGCTGCCATCGGTGTATGAATATTTGTTTGTGAATGGGTGAATTGTGAGGTGCTTTGAGTGGCCGAAGGTTAGAACATGCGCTATATACAGTGCATCTGGAATATGGTTTTGCTTTTCCCCACATTTTGTTATGTCACAGCCTTACTGCCCGGCTACATCGACCATATGCAAGCGTGTCGTAGGCAGAGCTTATTCAATTCAATTCATTTCAAATGTATTTATAAAGCGCTTTCAAACAACAGAAGTGGTCACAAAGTGCTGTACAGTAAAATCAATAAATAAAATAGACAGCTCATACTATAAGAACATAAAATGTAATTAACAAACACAGAGCCTAAATAAACAGTTAAAACATTAAAAACAAACAATGCAATCACAAATGTCAAGGTCTGTTGTGAAAGGTCTTATGTGCAACGTAATGTAGGCTACACCTGCGCAGTGTGTCGTGTGTCGTAGAGTTTAAACATTTTTGGGATTGTGTATTCCGTTTTTGGACTTTGCACATTGCTGTGAAACAACCTCTTCATCAGATTTTTGTGTAACATGGGTAAGTTTACATACACGCGCACTACATGTGGGCAGATACAGTTACTTAGCAACTGCCAGCTGGTAGACGCCCGGTCGACAGTTGCTTTGTAGCCTAGTGGCCAAATCGATGCCAACCGGTTGTATAAAATGTTTGCAAATTTATTTTAAAACAAAAAAAGTATTCACAACCTTTGGTCAATATTGGCACCGTTGGCAGCAATTACAGCATCGCAACTTTTTGAGTATGATGCTACAAGCTTAGCACAAATACTTTTGGGCATATTTCTTCTTTGCAGGACCTTTTTAATAAATTTGCAGATATTAAAAAAAAAAGTTCACTTTATTATGGGGTTTAAAATACAAATATTTTTGGAATAAGGCTGTAAAACAACGTGGAAAAAGTGTAGCGCTGTGAATACTTTCCGAATGCACTTTAGTTGGTACAGAAGTTTGTGCGCGCGTGTGCGGCCCACATTTGTTTTGGTACTGCGACATTGCGCTGAGCGCAGACAAGATCAGAGATGTTTCCTTTAACGGACCAAATTCATACCGCATGGATCAGCCAGTCTTCTGTCGCACTCTGTAGACCGGAGTGGGACGGCTCTCTCTACATTTAGATGGGAATGACTCACATTCTGATTGACAGGATGCTGCATTGTTGCACTGACAGGAAATTTCTCTGAGTGTGTGCATGTATATGTGTGCACACAAAGTAAAAGTTGCATTGTAACAACTTGTTAACTTGGGCCTTTAAAATATGGTTACTGTCTCAATGTTAAGTGCAATTCACATTGATTACATCCCAACAACTCCAGGTGCATTGACCTGCTCACAAGGAATGTGTGTTCCCTGCAGGTGCCGAAATCATGCGACGGCCAGCATAATTCAGAGAACCAAAGTGCTTTGCTTGACCTCTTGGCCAAGAAGCCGGTCTCCTACAAGACAGAGATCATAGGTGGAGTCCCAATCATCACACAGACACAGGTAAACATGACTTTCATATTGTATATACACTCTTCACTGTGTCTAGAATGTCCCATAATATTATGTTTCTTTATTATACATACACAACGATGTTGAGTGGAGGACGTGATTTATCTTACTTCTTAAGGCTGCGGCTGAAAACGCTGGTCGCTCTGCTGAAAAAACCCAACTGTCAGCGCTATGAAGCGTTTTTGGAAGCACAGCGTTTCTTTCAGCTGAGACGCTTTGGTTGCTATGAAACAGAATCTCTGTGGGAATTCATATGTTGCAAATAAATGCTAGTTTGTGTCATCAACAAATTATTTCATTTGTAATATTCTGCACATTATTGTTTGTGTTAGTATTGTTGTGGTAGTCCGGGGATATCATCTGACTATCAATATATACTTTGTTGTTGTGTGCAAGAAGTAGGTTGCTCGTAGTATTTGTCCCGCCCCTTCACCGCTGCGATTAAACGGTTGAGGAAACGGTGACAGTGATGAGCGCGGCGTTTACCTAAAGTTCAACATTTTTCAACTTGACGCTCAGCGCCAGGCATTCGGCGTGGAAAAATTGCTCAGCTCCTGGCGTTCGACGTGGAAAAAACGCTCACCGCCACGCTCCTGGTGTTTTTAGAAGCATGGACAAACGCGGCGCTCCCATTGGAATCAATTGAAAAATAACGCTTTGCTGGACACGGGGCTTAAGATGATTTAACACTTGCATAGAGGTAATCTTGTCAAAAGCAAACCTCCATTCTAACATTCCCGTCCAAGGTTGTTGCTAAAACGTTCTTCTTTTCTTTACACATGCGGTCCTCCAGCAGAAAGGGGGCGACACTACGGACGGGCCGGAACGCGAGGCCCTGCGTCGCTCCCACAGCCAGCTGCCCTACTTCCTGGGCAGGCCGGCGCAGGAGCACATGGTCATCAAATCTGGCTACTGTGTCAAGCAGGGGGCGGTGGTGAGTTCTTGGGAGGGTCTGTGGGCGGAGCCTGGTTTCAGGGTGCGATGTGCTTAAACAGTGATGCTATGTGGGAGATGAAGAGATGTTATCATATCTGATGTGTTGTCACGTCAAATGTGTTTCTGTCTTGCTTTCTTTTCTGTTTTTGAAAACTAGGTTAAATAAGAACTGTTGAAGTTTATAGTGTAAAAAAAAAAATTTACCATAAAAATCTATTTGTTCATTAGGTAATGACCAGAACATTCAATTTAATACCCTTTCCACAGATGAGGAACTGGAAACGGCGGTATTTCCTGCTGGAGGAGAACTCTATGAGTTACTTTAAATCTGATCTGGTAATTCACTCTTATTAGGTTCCAGGAGGTTTTTATTGTAATGAAGGGCATTCGTTAATGGTACTGTACATGTACACTGAAGCTACAGTGTTGGTGTATAAGGCACTGTAACAGCAAACACACTGTTCCCCGCTCTGACATGTTCCTCCCCCCCCGACGTTGGAATTTGAACTTCTGGTTCGCATGTCTTTACATGCCTTGTTTCCCTGGACAGACAAACGTCGCCCAGGGGCATAGATGTTCACTCCATGAAATGTTTAGCTGAGACTTAGTAGCTGTAAAATAATAATAGTAATTTTAAACAGTAATGGAAACATACAACACAATACTTATTTATTTCGTGATGTACAGACTTCAGATAACATACTGTATGTACCTACCTTCATTTTATAAAAGACTACTATTTAACTTGGTCTAAATGAAATGCATACATTATATCGACAAATAATCTATTTGCATACTATGTAAAACAAAAAACATACGATAAGGCAAGGTTCCTATTGCGATCCATCCGTTGTTTCCCTGCCATGGTCTACAGGACAAGGAGCCTCTGAGAATGATCCCTTTGAAGGAAGTTAACAGAGTCCAGGAGTGCAAACAGAGGTATTTAAGAGGCAGCAATCTGATAAGGAAATTAAATGAGCGGGATTAACATTGACCTCATCTTACTTCCACTAGTGACATCATGATGAGGGATAACCTGTTTGAAGTCGTCACTACATCTAGGACCTTTTATATACAGGTGAGGGGGAGGGTAATATTAATTATTATTTTATATGTATATTCATTTAAATAATACAAATATTGTTATCCCAAGTACTATGGCAGGGGACTGCATGCGGCTCTTGAGTCCCTCTACAGTGGCTCTCTGTGGCTTTGACAATCATATATAACTGAGATTGTCAGAGCAGTGGCTGGGTATAAGGGTAGTTTTTAATATATTCAGTTTTCAGGTCACCAGGAATCTGCAAGTGCTTCATTTAAAAAGAATTCCCCGCTAACATTTAACTGTCCCCTCGGTTCAAAATCACTCCTATGCGGTGGAAAAACATGTAAAGGAATTCTCATTTAGGTCTATTAGTAATGTTGAAAGGCTAAGTATAACTTTCTGCGGCTCCACACAGATTTTTGTGCACAAATGGCTCTTTTGAAGATTGCAAAAACCCCTGTACTATGCTGTACAACCTACATTCCCACATTATATAATATCTATGCATACACATTATATATTGTGTATATACACACATAAGGTGCTGCTGTGCCCGTGCTAATGCTTGATGCTAACGCGCCTCCACCCTGTATTTCCCACCCAGGCGGACAGCCCAGAGGAGATGCACAGCTGGATCAAAGCTGTGTCGGGGGCCATTGTGGCTCAGCGGGGTCCGGGAAGGTCTGCGGCCACAGTACGTCGCTCACTTAGTATACACTTGATACTCTTGACACTGCACCTCGGTATGATCTCTGGCCTCACTGCGTGGGCTCCCCCCCCACACACACACACACACACACACACACTATATGACTGACTAAGGCGAGAAAGGAAATGGCTTTTGTGCATGTGTCTATGTGCGCGTGTGTTTGTGTGTGTGTGTGCGCTCACCCTTCATAGCATACACATCGCAGGAGCAGACTTTTGTGGCCCTGAAAACCGCCGGTGTACATCGCATGACGTGAGACGACGCCGTCGTTAAGTTCCAAGTAGTTACGAACAGACAGTGACTGGACCGGGTGGTTCTTTTTTGACTTGAGATCTTAATTCCGACCTCGCTGATTTACGGTTCTCCTCGAGTCCAGTGCAGCGTCCCAGGGTGCAAACCAGTTTAACTGGTTGGTTAATGCGTGATCTGTTTATTGTTTTCTGTTCCCAGGCTGTTTCTGTCTCTCTGCGTTGAGTATAACAAATACTTAAATACAAATACACTCATTCCCTTGCAGTAACTTTTCCAGTGGCAAAAAAAAAACAACAAAAAGTTAACACTGTAGTGCATAACTACAAATCATAAGTGCACAATGGGATTATGTACGCGATGGTGCACAGCCGCCAAGACATTGGCGATGGCAGCTAATGTGATTCATTATAATGAATCACATTGGCGGCTAATATATTTTAAACTGATGAGTTCACCCCCCCTTCCCCCTTCAGTTGACATGAATGATGAGCTATAGAGATCAAAACCAACTGTTTTAACCAGCCTGGAATTTTTTTAAAATTTTTTTTATTTTAGCATTGGAGTCTATGGCGGATTTTACTCCCTTACGCAGCCAGCCTCAAGTGGCCATTAGATGAACTGCAGGTTTTGGCACTTTGGCATTGTATTTTCTCTGCACCGGAGGTTCCCGCTTGGTTACGCCTGAACCGGTTGTTTTTTTCTCTCGTTTCTCCTGTTTTCTTTTTTTTTTTTTCTGTCCACATTTCTTATCTTCCACTGCATTTCTTTCATTTTTACCTCATCCACCCCACCCTGTGGGTGCCCCCCCCACCCCCCCCACCCCCACCCCCTCTAGCTCTAATCCAGCTTTGCACTGTGTTGTTGCAGATGCGGCAGGGCAGACGTCTGTCCAACCCCTGTATACAGAAGTATACGTCCCGAATCGGGGAGTGCAGCAACACGTATGTTCGCTCCTCTCAACCCCCCCCCCCCCCACCCCCCCACCCCTCCCTCCCCCCTTAAAAACAACAAAAAATGACCCTCCTTATTATGCTGTGCTTTTCACCTCACTGGCTGTCTTATTCAATTAATTAATTAATTTTTTTTAAATTACATTTTTATTTACTTGTTTTGTTCCGGATATCAACAGAGCTGACCAGATCCTTCCATACATGCAATGATCCGTTACTAAGAAACAAGCGCACCCTTGTAGGGCTATGACAACAAGCGCCCATCTCTCTTTGCCCCCTCCCTTCCCTGTTGTTCCTTGCTGCTCATTGTCATTATATTTCATCTTTGTTTTCGTACATTACATTCCTTCACCTGCAGTTTTTAGGCCTAATTGTGGTTAAATATCCATCTTGATCATATTTGGGGAAAAGATACTATTTGAAATTACAGTACACTTGATTTTATACTACATGTATACACACACTCTGAGGAAGACGCCCTGTGCGTCGAAACGTCAGTTATGTTTTTACTGGATTCAAGTTTTACTTCTGAGTTTATTCCGGACTGCTGTTGAGTTCTCCAGCGACTCCTTGCTGAAGTGGCAAGCACTTATTTATCACATTTGTCCTTGCTGTTGAGCAGCTCTCCGTTACTTTTTCTCTGCTGATGCACATAGCCCCCGTACTTGACATTCACTTGATTTTACTTCATATAGAGAAGACAATTAATCCAATGTAGCTCAACTCCAACAAGCGGAATAAAAATATATATTAAAAAAAAGTTAATTTCCATGCAGGTCTAAACGGCTTCATACTTGTGCTCCCACCTGAAAGACGACTGCAGTCACACAGCCCCCGTTGCTCTATCATAGCTAACCATTTCACCTGTCCTTTGCATTTCTAATGTCGCCTCAGCATGCTACAGTGACAGACTGGTTGTGCATTACGCACACCGAGGCACTAATCATGCGAACAGATGTTTCCTATTTGGACCATCCATGTGTGTCCTTGTGTATCTCGGTGTGTAAACCTTATTCTTCTTTTTCTTCTCCTTCTCCTTCTGCTCTCTCTGTTATGCCGCCCCCCCCCTCTTTTTTCTACAGTCTTCTGCAGCTGTGCACATGTCTTAGATGTGTGACATATTGCGTCTCCCTGCTCTTCCCTCCTGCCCGCTGCCTGTATGTCAGTTGAGCTCATCTCACCTATCTCACACCGCAAATGCCTCAGCTGTTGGTGCTTGCCATTTTGGTCAGCTAAGCCATAGAGACAAAGCGCAACGCGTCATACTTTGAAAACCACACCCGCTGGGCGGGGGGTGTTGGTGGTTGTGGGGAAGGGGGGCAGTTTATAGCGCCCTGTTGATTTTGCAATGCGTTAAGCTAATATAATCTGACTACAATAAAATTCAAACTGAAACCTTACTAAAAGCTGTTGTGACATAATGCACTACCCACAAGTAGAGGTGTTCACGGGCCCAGCAAATTGGACCCGATCTGAAATTAACCAAATCATTTTTCACCCGACCCGGTTGGTATACATTAAAAACGTATAAATTGAGATCCGTTCCGAACGGACCTGATGACAAACAGACCCCTACCCGAGAAGTACCGTGGATTTTCTCAGGAACGCACAGGTTCCCACACTCTCACACTGCCGTCAAGTGATAAAAGGAAGCAAATTACGGAAGCCAAGGCTGGACCTATTCGATGTTTCAATTAGTTATTCCTATTAAGGACCCTGCACAGACCATGGTCACATCCGCAAGCAAGTAAAAGTACAAGCAAGTTGCCTATATGTTCAGGGGCGCTGGCAATAGCAGGCCTATTGCTCACCGGCGCCACTGAATGAACTTGCAGTTTCATCAAACCATGACAAAGAAATGCCGTGTTTGTTTTGGATTCAACATTTTGTAATTGTATCCCCGGGTCCAGTCTGTAAGTTGCATCTAGCCGAGAGTCATAGCATTTATGTCAGACCCAGATCTGAGTCCAACACTCGAAAGTTTTACCCGGTCGGGTCTTGGAATTTCGGGTCTCGGAGGACCCCGTGAAGTCGTCTACCCACAAGGTAAAGAACTCAGCACTAAGTTTTAATAACCTCTCCAACCAAGAAAAGGAGACCAAACTGTAACACAAATGGCACCACAATATGCCAAATGCTTTACCTGATCAAATATTTGTTATTTCACCATGCTAAAGGATTATTTTAGCACCGCCACATGTAGTATCAGGATAGGTTTTTTTTTTCCTGTTGATGCTTCACGTCTTGTTTACAATTATGTGCTTTTCTTTCCTTAAAACATAGATGTTTCGCTTTGACAGGTTATGAAAACATAAATTCTGGGTTATTGACCTTGTGGGTAGTGCATACAACAGCTTTTAGGTAGGTAAATATTTCGATGGAAGTCAGAAATTACGTTAGCTTATCTTATCGCAATTCAAAGTCAATGGGGAGATGCACAATGTTTTCGCCCCAGGTGTAGGCGGGACATAAATGTGCTCTGTCTCTATGATGTAGTTTCCTGTGACGTGTTGTTGCATCAGATGCTTTTCCATACTGTGTGAATATATGGATGGATTCAGAGCTTAATAGCATAATTTATTGTTTTATTGTTAAACTGAAAATGTATTTAATTGCAGTTCATGTTTATGAAATCTGCTTTTGTCAACAAACCACTAAAATGTTCAGTTGGTTGTGTATCTAAATGCTTCATAACGGTTTGCAAATCTTCTTGCGGTTTATCTCACCGACTGTAACGTTGCTTATAACTTCTTTGCCTTGACTACGGCTTCTGTCTGCCATGACCCCGTTTTGTTTTCCAGAGATTGAAAACGCAATGACAAAGCTGTGAAATGGCGTCGCATCAAGCGACCACTGCTTCTTAAGAACTCCTCTCTACTTCTGTTACCCATGGCCAACATATAATGTGACGCTGCCGCTGCTGCTTTTACTACTGCTACTACT
The DNA here is from genome assembly GCA_025399855.1 of Forbesichthys papilliferus. Taxonomy (NCBI): domain Eukaryota; kingdom Metazoa; phylum Chordata; class Actinopteri; order Percopsiformes; family Amblyopsidae; genus Forbesichthys; species Forbesichthys papilliferus. The sequence goes on along the minus strand of JAODOY010018607.1, from coordinate 3,762 downwards.
TCTGCTATCACTACTACACTCTGTCGATGTACTTTCTTCACCACCCGCAACCGCCTGCTGCCTTCAGTACAGACATCTTCATTGGCGTCAGCCCGCACTGACCGGTGCTAACTCTTGAGTCATTAAAGCGATATTGAACCTTGATATTGGTGAAACCCTTCACCGTATGACGTTCTGAGTTGTAAAAAAAAAAAATGTACGTTTGGACATTTTTTGTTCAGTCTTGTCAATGTGTTTGCTGGGAATGTCCCACGGTTCCTCAGTCAAACACAATTCTGCGTGTGTTTACAAGCAGTGTACACAGACGTTAAGTTAAAATGGCAGCTAGTGGGCTTCAAACTGCGACTACAGTTACCAAACCGAACGTAATGTTTAGTCATCAGGTCAAGGGTTTTACTAAGGTTAAACAGTCTCACTCTTCACACTATCCCCACAAATAACTGACCAACATGTCTGTCTGTCTGTCCTCTGCTGTCCCCTTTCTCTCCATTCTTCTACCCTCTTTCCCTTTATTTTCTCACTCTTCTTTCTGTTCGTCTCTTGTCCTTTCTATCATGTCGTTTGTTTTTCCTGTCCCCTCTCTCTCTTTCTCTCTCTATCTCTCACTCCCTCTCTCTCTTACTCATCTGTCTCTCTCTCTCTCTCTCTGTCTTTGTTTCTCCCCCTACTCTCTCTCGTCCATCCCCACAGGAGCACAGTTGCCGGCCCCCCGCTGCCACATTCAACCGCGGCCCCGCGGCCCCCCCTGCCCCTCACCCCCCACCGCCTGCACCTGCCCTGCCCCTCCCCGGCCCCACCCCCTCCCTCCCTGCTGAGGGTGGGGGCGACCCACGGCCGCAGCCTGGCGTGGGACAGCGAGCACTTCATGAGCCTGCTGCCGTGGCCCAGCCACGCCCACAGCCACGCCACCTCGCCCCCTCCGCAGGCACGTCTCTCCCTGCAGGAGCCGCCCCTGGCAAAGTGACCGCTGCCGCCACGCTTGCCGTTGTGGCCCCCGCCGACGATCAGGAGTCGCCATGGCGACGCCGCAGCAGCAGCTTCGAACCCTACCCACCGCTGGACCTGGACGCTGCCGACCTGCCGGTTAGCGAGGTCTGACCTCTGACCCGCTTCCTTCGCCTCACGTATGAGAATGTCTGGTCTGTGCTGCTTTGGTCTGGTCTGGCAAGACACAATGGGGATATGTGGTAGATAAGCAGGGGTGTGTGTGTGTGCGTGTGCACGCTCGTGCATGTGTTGGGGGTGCGGTGTGGGGGTCCCGTGCCAATGTTTCTTACAGCACAGATCTTTGAGATCTCGTCTTTGACATTCATGTCAATGTGCGCTCCAAACAAACCGGGCCCCGGGGCTGGACTGTACTGAACGCACCAAAGATGCTAACATTCCCCTGCCCCGGTATTAAAAGGTTTTATTTATTTAACTCAGAGTTGATGTTGTCAGACACTACACGTATACTAGTTGGCTTGTTGCTGAATAAAAAGCAACTAAAGCTTTATTTTAAACTTGAGTAGTTTGTGAAATGTTGTTTGATACTTGTGGCGAAGCCTGAAATTATTAAAAACCACTTTGTGCCAAGTGAATAAGGGAGCTTTTTAAGGGACACATGCTATTTCTATAGACTGATGAGAGTGCTCATATTGAGGACTGGCTTTCAACCATTACACTTATACCAATCCAAATAGTGTGGACTTCATTTTTTAAATGCAGCAGGACATTTTGTGAAATACAGGCATGTGGCTCAAGCCTCTGGAAGTTGCTGGGGTTATTTTCTTCTGTAAAGGAAAGTGAATTTTGGGAGAGAGTAGAGGTTTTAGAACCTGTTTTGCCAGATAAGTATATTTTATATGACCATGTATTGCAGACAGTTGACAGGTGATGGTTGTATGCATACACAAATAGTAACGGTACCATTTATTATGTTTCTTAATTTTTATAGCCAAAATATTGTAATTTTAACGTCTATAAACTTGTCAAATGTTTAATTGTCCAACAGCGAGGAACTAACTTGATTAACACATTGGAAAAAGTGTATAGCATATTTGTGAATTCCACACAAGATGTAAAACTTAGAACTTTCCCAACACATTTTCATAGTTCAGGAACTTTACGTGTGCTAATCTTTGTGATGCTAAGACTCCATGGCTATGTTTATGACAGAATATACATACATATATAAACAGAATATTGACTACTTACAATGTGTACATTTTGAGGTTTGGGTTCCAGTTAAGTGTCTATGATCTGTATTATTGGATCAGCTTAGTATCTGTTTGTCTTTGAGACACACTAACCCTGCAGATAGTTTTACATGGATGTTAAGTCTGATATTTCAGTGCATGCTACTAACAAGTCATATAGATTTGCTTACCTACAGTATGGACAGTCTGTGAGCAAAAGAAAAATAGTGTGCATGTTTGGGTCAAATTGTTGCTTTTAATAAGTCTGTTGCTCTCTATTTGTGCTGCCAAATAGACAGACCTGCCAGTAGACATCTAATGCTTAAATGTCTTATAAATTCACCACTAGACCTGTTAAGTAACATACTTGCTATGAATAATCGGGCTGCTTCATTTCATCTCAGCAAACAAAGCTATTTACTCCTGTTAGTTTTTTGCATTGTCATTATTTATTATGTGGATGACTTGGAAAGAAATAAACACTTTGAAAAATCCTTTGGAATCTAAAATGATATTTTTCATATATATATCTCTAATCTCTCATTTAAAACATTTGCATTAGAAACACACCATTCATGTCTGTAGTAGAAGTAAGTTACATTTCTAGGCTCTGTCTGCCCCCTGGTGGTGTTATTATTTACCTGTTTTTTTTTTTTAAGATTGGGTTTTTAATTAAAACTGCCATTTCAAATCACATGGTCCTACAGTATTGCTTTTATTAAAAAATATGTTTTAGTAACTACTATAAGTACTAAAGGTAGTTATGGGTATTTTACAATGACTTACATATATAGACCTACTCTACAATATGCCTATGTTATTCTGCTTTATAATGTCCCAATTTCTAAATGATATAGCTGTGCATAGTTTATCTGCAGTCTTTCTGAAACGTGCGTAAAGTGTACACACAACTGTTCTGAGCTGTGATGCATGCATGTGAAGCTGTGACACAATAAATCATTGCCGGCTCTGGGTGTAGCCGAGGCTTGATAAGAGACTTGCAGAGTTGTGAGATATTATGGGTGGTGTGTGTGAACCCCTTGCATGTGAGTTTATACAGTGGTGTTCAAGTCCACCACCAAGATCTGTTAATTTTTCAAAGTGACGCCATTTCTAAATAACATTTAATTCTTTCAATTTCCTAAACAGTTGAGTGCAAACAATGTCCTTGGTATAAGACTGATACGAGTGATTATTCTAATAAGTAATCTGTAGATTGTCTTTGATTAATTTGCCTGATTATTTCAGACTAATATTACAGTAAAATAAAACTAGGCACATATTATGGCTGACAACTTGTTGTAATATCAAGTGTGAGTAATGCTTTATTGTTAGATCATGATTAACGAAGGAACCATCAAACCAATAGTGGGAAAGAGAAATATGAGAAATAAACATATGAGAATCACACATGGAGACACGTGATACATGAAAGGGAAACCAGGGCGGAAATAGAGACATATAGAACGATGGGGAAACCAATGCTGTGAATGCAACAACAAGCCACATAATCAATCAATCTTTATTTATATAGCACTTTTCATACAAATTCATGTAACACAAAGTGCTTCACACTACGTCATTA
>JAODOY010018597.1:0-25730 GCA_025399855.1 Forbesichthys papilliferus | reverse complement strand
AGAGAGAGAGAGAGAGAGAGAGAGAGAGAGAGAGAGAGAGAGAGAGAGAATAGTGTGGAAGTCAGCGAGAGTAACAAAGCCATTGTGGTCCTTGCTGACCCAAACACCCGCATTACAGTAGCCTTGGTCGCTGACAACAAAAGCCCTAATTGGCAGAACAGGCCTCTAAATTAAATGACACACTGTAACTGACAAGTTGGGCTTCGCATGTTGAGCCCGAGGACTCAGATGTATGGCTGCCGGACAGAAAACAGATTCTAATTTTGACATATTTTCCAGTGACTATAGGTGAGAGCCTATATACTCCCACAAAATGGCAGCTATTGCCAGACTTTCAAAATGGGTTTGATATTATGGTTCTTTGTATTCAGAGATTATACTGGCCTTAATTATGAATTAATGTGTCACAAACTTATTTTAATGTACGTACGTACGGAGGCTCACACACACACAATCTTTTTTAGAAATTTGAAACCACTGCAGCACGCACAGCTCGAGACACGTCAATTATTATCTTAATGTTTTTAACTTCCAACAATCTGGAATAGCAGTTCTTAAAATAATAGAGTACGTGCTTACCATGTGAAGTCAATAGACATTTATAATGCATGCGCAGCGTCCAGCTAACCCCCACCACCCCCACCCCCCAACCCCAAGGGTCAAATTAAATTCCGGCAAGCTGTTAACAATTGACTGAGGTTGCTGGCAACGGCAGTTCTAGAGAACCAGAGGCACGTTATGTATGTATGTTTATGTGGTCTATTTCTCAGTCTCTTCGCTTTATCATTGTGTACCACTTCGGCATGGAGCTTAACAGTTTCTTTATAAATCTAAACCATCATGGGCTGCAATTAAGTGGAGCGCAGATGGGTTGGACTTTAGGTTGGGGCATCGAGATTCAATGGATTGGCTGATGATCTGCTGTCTGGACTTGCACAGAACACAGAATGAGAGAAACGATTGGAAATGCACAGCATAAACAACCGGCATCTGTTTAATTTCTGAGGACATTGCCTCACCCGAGATGTATGCTTATGGTCAAGGTGATTAGAATCCGTTTTCTACCGTCTCTTACTGTTCACTGTTGAAAGGTGCTTCTGTAACATTTAAAAAATGGAAGGAGGTTTGTGTCGAGAAGGCAGCAAATCCCTTATTTGATTGATTCAGCGAGAGGGGGAAGCTTGCTCAGCACTAAAGCGTTAACAAAATGTGTTCAGGATCAGACTCAATAATTTTAAGGTCGGGTTAGGGTTGGGTTTGGAAAGATTATTCACAAACTCTTGGCTAAATAACATAATACACATAATATCCCATCTATCTCCTGTGTATTTCTTTACTTCGGCCATATCTTCGTTGTTGTTACCTACCCTGTCCAATCATGGTTTACCTGCATGCCAATCAAAGATGGAAGAGATCCCCAAACACGTTTAAACTTTGCCTGGAAACTCAGTTATTCACACACCTCTATTGGTGTATCCTCTAAATGGATAAGCCATGAGCTATTGGGCTTACCAATACAGCATGTGTCTGTATGTGCAAAGCAGTGTACAATTGTAGAGCCAGCGTTGAAGAACCAATCTGTGCTTCCCCAAGAGGGGGTCTCTTATGATATGGATGATCAATAAAGCGTTCAGCCAAAACGGTCTCCTACCTTGGTGTTACGTGTTCCCACAGACTGCCAAGTGTTTGTGCATGTCAGTAGCCGTGTGTGCGCGTGTGTTTGAATATTCACACACATCCCACCTTGCAGTCTGCGGGCCCACAGGCCAGATTGCGTTTCAAATTGAGGTTTGTATAAGCGCATGTCATGTTTCTAAAGCTATACTGAAGTGCCATTTCCAAGAGGCTTCATTAAAATAGCAGTTTCAACTGTTTATGTTTACGATTAGAGTTAGGTAGCTATATACAATTATTAATAAAGTTATAGGTATAGTCAGATATTTAAAGCAAATTGTAAGATAATACACTCAAATTCACCAAAGATGCATGCATTTCGCTAGCTTATCATTGTGCATGTTGAAAAAATAAAGCGATACATAAACAAAGTGTTGAACACCACTTACAACAACAAAACCGTAGTGCTACGCTTTTCTTCACAGTGCATTTCAATGGGATGCTGTTGATTTGAGCTTGAAGTTAGCAAGCATTCGAGAAAAACTTCCTTCCCTTTAAGTTTTGCATAAGATCGATTTAGGTCAGGCCAAGAGGCATGAGGTGTACTGCACTGTATATCGACCCCAACACCCATAATTTATGTGTGTACCATCTAAAATGGCTTACCCTATATATATGATAATGATGCTCATCTTTATGAGGAATGTCAGTACTCTGTCACAATAACTAACCTTGTGGTAGAGTATTGAGGTCAACTTAAGGGGAAATTATTTACTCTTGGCGAAGTGGGTTCTTAACAGTGCTGTGCACATCCTATGCGTGTACAATCGGTTATTTAGCATTTTTCCTTTGATGATAACACCACTTAGGAAGGCGGCGGCTGTGTCGAGGGTTAGCGTGCTAGCCGCGAGGAAACTGGAGGATGGTGTTGGAGAGGGGATGGGGAGTGCGAGAGAGAGAGAGAGAGAGAGAGAGAGAGAGAGAGAGAGAGAGAGAGAGATCAGTGGGTAGGATTTCCTTCAGTGAAGAGTTCGAGCTCTCCGGAAGGATCATCGCACCAAAAGATATCACGTTTGTTTGGAGCGGGTTCAACTCAAAATAGCGGAAGCTAGCCGCCGTAGCATCGCAAGAACGTATCAGGGCAGGGATACTGACCACTCACAACCTCTCCCCTTGCCCAAATTAAAAGCAAAAAACCTGCACGTGATTGAAAATAAAAGGTCAAGTCACCAGCCGTTCTGTGTGTGTGCATGTACATGCAGTGTCTGGTCTCCCAGCCGACCTACCGGTATGGCAGTCGACCCTCTACGAATACTGACGGCGACCTCCACACTGAACATGACCTCGACACAGGCAAGGGCGGCACGGGAAGGTGTGTTTCCAATAAACTCAAGTGTACACGCATGTGTGTCGATGTTCATTTGCATTTGATTACACGTACCTGTCATTTTATTTATTATTTGCGTGCACACGTTCCAGTGTACATGCATCATTATTACAGGGTGCAAGAAAGCATGTCCTTCATATACTGTGTGTGTGTGTGTTTGTTCTTGAGTCTCTCAAGCACCCGAGGTGCTTGCGACATGGCTTGACAGGTGCGTGCATACAAGCCATATCGACGGGCTGCAGTTCGAAGACAGACCGGCACAATGTAGCCATTGAGGCTTGGTGGGGGGTTTGGGGGGTGGCGGAGCAAGTGAGATATCCCAGGACCCTTGTAACGAGAGGGCAGGTATTCAGGGAGGGAAGGGAATTGGGGGTAGGGCATGTCAACCCTTTCATTCTTCTACAAAAGAGAGCCTTAACTGTACCTACAATAATATAGGTTTTGTGGGTAATGGGTTTTGTGACATTGGCTAGCAGTCATAACACCGCTTGACAAATGTCCTTTATATCTTACTCATGACTATGACTATAGACAGAAAGCCGCATAATACTTTTTGGCGTTGCGGTCGGAGAACAGTATCTTCACTGGAAGTAATGGGGAGATGGGGGCTGAAACAAAACATTTGAAAACTTGACGTGATAATAGCAGAATTAAGATAAGATATAGGTGTTGTAAAGACAGTCAATAGAGTTCACATTCCTTTACATTATGCAGCAGTCGGTCTTCGCTACCATTTATCTCTGCCATAGGCAACTACTGTTGAGACCAAGCAAGCCGTTCAGAAAGGCAAACGGTGGAGTGAACGGAGGAAAGACAGATGATATTCATTTCCATACAATGAGCACAGTACTTTCCAGAAGTCACATATGGGGGAAAAGCAATGTATCGCGTCAATGTCATGCTTTAGGAATCCAATGAAATGTGGAATGTGATTGGCTTGACAGATTCTCCATTTGGTATTCATCTGCAAAGGACAAAGGAGTTGACCTTTAAATGGTGGTGTAAAATGTTCCACCTGTAATTAATAACCAGTGAGGAAAACACACCTTTTTCGGAGAATTATATTTAAATAATTTGACAACTAAGGCACTCACACACACACACACACACACACACACACACACACACATTCTGCATTCATACTGGTGTGCATCGACACATGCCCAAGTATACGGGCAAACACTAAAGTGCACGAAGGCGATATGAACTCACATTGCACAAATCACCGCAATACACACCCTGATGGGCTAGATATGACAGAAATGGTCGCCATCAGACAAAATCACATGCCTGTGTGGGCCATACATTCTGGACGCACGTCTGACAAGCGCTTTTAAAACTCCACACAATGGCACTGGCACCAGCAAAGCTAGCCATGCGGAAAATTGGACAGCCATCTTTCAGCTGGGCATAAATCTATGGGCAGCAACACGCACCAAAGCACAGTATACAGTAGGTGTTTCAAGAAGGAAATGAATCAATGATGGTCATAATACTGGGTAGTTGTAGTAGTGGTAGTAATAATAATAATAATAATAATAATAATAATAATAATAATGCAAAATGCAGAAGTGCACCTCAATGCTCAACAGAATCACCAACAAAGGACATTATTATCCTCTGCTGAACGACTCAAACGATTACAATTGGGTAATAATCTTCAAATGATTTTGTTGTTGCTGCTGACTGTGGGGCAATAAGCCTACGGTATAAAAATAGTGATTGTAACCAGAAAAGCCTGGTCGTGATTTGAAAACCCTACGGCGTCTGTGTATGCAGAGAGATGATTCATTGAGGGGATAACATGAAAAAAATAGTAATGGGGGAATAAATATATTGAATGGGTAAACTAGTAAACACAAGTAAACAGTGGATCAATTGTTTTGTCATCTACCATCGCTCATTCCTGACAGACCACATGCAAATTACACCAAACAAACAGTAATAGTAACTAGGGCTGAACGATTAATCGTTTTCAAACCGAAATTGCGATTTGAAACAATGCGATTTATATGCGCATCTGACTTACTTTTTTTGTGTAGCGTCAATGGCTGTATTTGCATGCTATCCTCCTTGTTTGATGGTAATTCTAACTAATCAGCGCCGTGCTCCTCCTAGGTCTACCAGTCTTCTAGGTCTACCTGTCATGCTCTGAAATTCAAGACGACTATATTATTTTTGTAGGCTACATAGCCTACATGGCACGCCCACCAACAACATGTGAAACACATTCGTGGGAGATCTGCTGAAAAATTGCCTCCGCTGAGCTAGAAGCAACGTCGGAAAATGTAGGATAATCCCGACGAAAAGCAAAGCATGGTCAATGGACACCACATCTACTGTAGTGCCTGCTGTATTGGTTGTTTCCAAGGACGTTGGCGACAGGGCGTAATTAGCATGCTTGTGCTCGGCCGTCCAAGATATGAAACTATAAGCTATGCCAAATCAACATGCTGGGTGAGAGAGACTTTAACAAGGCAGCCAGCGTCTGGTTCACACGACGCATTGTTAAAAAAAAGTAAGACGTAGCATCTTTTGCTGACTTTACTGAGATGAACAATGTTATAATAAATGCCAAGTGCGAACGGTGAAGTTGTGTAGTCGAACATGCTTCACGACAATGAGAATGTTACAATTTCAGGTGGAACTAAATCATGTCCACGATAAGTATGTGCCGCATCTGTGTAAATAACAGCGCACATAACCGGCTTTAGTTCCGACTGATTGGTCGAAGAACAGCGCCCATTAAGGTGCACAGACACTGGAACAGTGGAACTATAGTTCCAGCAGGATGAGTCCACAGGGGAGTTTCTAGGATCAAATATTTGGAGGGGTCTAATGAGTGCCTGCTAAATCACTAATTTCACTGGATATATATATAACAATATGTTTATACCTGGATATGTTTGTCCAATCTCTTAACAGCAAGCAAAGTTCGAAAATGTAACGTTAGAGAGCTTAAACATTGGTGAAAAAAAGGTCTGTGCACGGACTGTTGCATGTCTTAAAATGCACTAAAGCCATGCTTAATCCTGTATATTTATGCTGTCATCTTTTCATTTGAATATAGAGCAGTTAATAATTTGATGCCGTCTCATGTGGTAATGCTCCATAACATGTTTTAAATATATATATTTAACTTAAATCTTGACTTTAAAAAAATATCGCAAATCAAATCATAATATCTGTCAGAAAAATCGCAATTAGATTTTTTTCCAAAATCATTCAGCCCTAATAGTAACATTAGTCACAATAGAATACGCGATAAAATGAACGAGAGTGACCCCAGTCTCCCAAGGCTATCTGCTCATGAACTGTACAGTGATATTAAACATTTAGGCCTGAGGGCCACACAAGCCAGGGCATAGAAATGATGAGGCCTCTTTATATTGTTGGGAGCCTTTGTGGCGTTATTCCACTCTGGTGGCTGATGTGATGAGACGTGGCGCCTGACTGCCAGGACGTGTGGAGACAGACTCAGTGCTTCTTGAGGGCAGCCAGTGATAAGGGCTATGTCCTCATTAGCTCAACTTCAATGAGCCAATTGACTGCAATGAAAAGGCGTGAGGGTGGCTGTGCTAATGCTTAGCCACAGGTTAACAAAGATGTGGAACTGTCCAGCAGATAGAAGCTTGCCTTGCATTGTTGTTAATGCAACAGAACGAAAGGTCCAGTTAAGGCCGCGACAATATTGTTGTCATTTATCGTCTCAGGCTTTATCCTGACAAAATAAAATACTGTATATATTGTTGTATTGTGGTGGACACATTTGTAGTTTAAATTAATGACCCGAATATGTCCCAAACCCTTACAAGATAAAATATTTGAAATATTAGAGTTTGCTTAAAAGGCAGGGTTAGTCATTCTCGACAACGCCTGCTAACTTTGAGCTCAAATCAAAATAGTATCGCATTGAAATACATTGTCAAGCAAAAGCATAGTGTTCGCCACTTTGTTTATGTTACTTTTTACGGAGCCAGGGCTGTGTAGAAGTATTAGATTTTTTTTTCAACGTGCACAGAGAACGGTAGCGAAATGAGATATTTGGTGAATTTGACAAAACGTGTATTAGCTTACATTTAGCTTGCAATAGCCAACTAAAGCTTTAATGTCAAAAATAGCAAATGTTCAAAATAGCTAAATGTTCAATGCATCATAATCATTGTGTGGAAGCTATGCATGGAGTGTATGTATATTACACGCCACAATATGTCAAATTAAATCATCGGAGTCATACAGAGTGGAATGTGCATGACTGCGAAGCAACAACAAAGCCACAGCAATATTAATGCTGAGCAGAGTTGTGCTGTGTGTAGGGAAGCTGCATACTAATAGCAGCCTATTTCTTTGAAGGCGTCCGTGAAATTTAACCATTTTCCTGCTGGTGCCTTTTAATTGGGCCCAACCACTGGAGCCAACAAAATGGGCTAATTGTACACAGCATTATATTGTCTGAAACTTGTAATTTGGCCACACTGAAATGCCCGCGCACAGTGAAGTTGTAGTTATTCCACAAAATGGCTTTGCACTAATTATACACATTATTGCTTAGAGATGGGATATCTAAAAATGTATAATATTTTAAAAGGTATCCATGCTAATTTGGCATACCTGTGTGCTGTAAAAAGAGGGCATATAGGAATTAAGTTTGACCATATGGCATGGTTTACATCTGTCATTCCATGTCAGGCATGTAGTTAAATCTGCAAAAGCAAATTGACGCATGCTCTATTTATGAAAAGAGCCATTATATGCTGTTGTGCGGATAGATTTCAACAAATGAGATCCAAGCCTGCAAAACCAAGTGAATAAAAAGTAAATTCAGAATACTCTGAGAATGGACAAACAACGTTCACGTTTATTTGCACAATTTCACTTATAGTGAAAACACACATGTTCCAGGAAGATGTAACATTTGTGATTTTAAACAAATATATTTTATTTGTAAATGTAATGTAAATTTGTTTTGGGAAAATAAAATGCATGCAGTATACACTGAACCATAACGTTGTCGTTATCATATATGTGGCCTGGTTATTACAAGGATTTCTTGCATTCAGGTTACAAGATTTTCAAATATTATTTTAACTGGGAAACATAATTGCTTCAGCCAGTTTGTGGAGGTAACAGTATAGGACACCAGATGGGAAAACCTTTCCCATGCATACATTCACAGTTAACATAGTTTCTGGTTTCTGTTACTTGGGTCACATATAGGTCGGGAATGAGATTTCAGAATGAGGCAGGGGGGTCGCGAAATTGGTTCAGCGTATTTGGCATGCCATTAAAAGTGGATATGGGTCTACAGTGAGAAAACAAACGGCCGGCGCATGGTAACAGACGCAGGGAGACAGATGGCTGTCGGAGTGGGGTTTCTTATGCATGAGAAATTGTTGCGTCTGCCCGTGTGACTGTGCAACACTCGCGGTCAGGGTGTGCTCTCAAGGAAAACAGCAGGACGTGTCATACGAAACAAGCAAACAAAAGACAAGCTGTCATCCATTTCCAAAAAGGAACCGCTTCTTCTCGCTGCTGAGTTCGTCCAGAATCATCTCAAAAAGTGTGTGTGGAGGAGGACGGGGGGGGGGGTGAAGGGGGGGGCAATCAAGGGGCCAGTCACTTTGTTACATTTCAGGTGAGGTGACTGGTGGTGCAAAGCAACAAAACAAACAAACACCTAACACAAGTTAAGATAACTGGGTGTACAAAGTGAACGTTGGGGAGGGGGGGGGGGGAACCTGGCCTGTAGACAAAGGCTGGCCACCTTGGCTCAGCTAGGACAGAACACTGCAAAGCCAAGGTTTCCAACAAGCCTCAAAGAGTGTGGCTACTGTCCAAACACGCTAGTGCTCCTAATCTGTTCAGAGACATTTCCTAATGGGATGCGAACGATGGCTTGACCTAAACGCTGTATCCTTTGATGAAAGAAGAGGAGAGACGATATGAGGCCCTCCCCACCACACACACACACACACACACACACGCACACCCGTTTGCATGCAGTACAGCCATACAACAAGGTTGCAATTGTCTCTCCAGTGGCTCTGCCGAAAAATCGATGTACAAAAAAAGGACTTCATTCTTGCTCAATTTCATCCTTTATTGCCGGCACAATTAAAAGTGGCTTCAACTGACATTCCAATCTATCCATCAACACACACACACACACACACACACACACACACACACACCACTCCCGTCAACTGGAAGAGCCTGCTCAAATTTATCAACTCCACACCGTGAGGGAAATGGGCATCTCACGAGAGCGCCGTAGCATCAAGTATCTTGCGTTCTTGCTGATAAGATTGGAAGGCCAGGCTATTGACCATAACTTCCTTGCAATTCATTGTCCTGCTGCATTTGCTGGCTATGATAGATCTTAAGTATGTAATGAGACAGCATTACATTTGCTTTGGTGGTTAAAAATATGACCAAACAATCTAGGAAACTATGGTGGAAGCAATTCAAATAACACAGGTGGCATGTGGCATAAATTAACCAGCACAATTTTCCACTATATTGGTTTTTAGATTGAAAAAGAAAAAAAGAAGAAATGAATGGGTCTAAACTGTACAGTGCCTAGTTGGTTCAAATGACACAGCTCTCACAACAATGGCTCAAGCTGAACAGCAGGTAATTTACCTGTGTACAGCCTCTTCATCCGAGCTGCTGGTCCAATTATTTCTGTCCAGCTGTAATTATAAAGGCTTCCCCAGCTGTGTTTGACACAAAGCTGGCTTAGGGAGGCTTACCACCGACCAAAAACATAAACAAGATTACATGAGCCTAACCTTTCACAGCACATGTCAGCGGCAGGAGAGGCCCAGCTAAATGGACTTGCAGGGCCGCTGGTGAAAACTCCAAATTGGTGTATAGTGTCTTAGCACTACGCAGTGAAATTGATACCTCTCGGTGAAAGCCTTTGAAGGATATGAAATGCATAAAGATCTCCATCTTCTGTCTAGATTACTTATAGACTGTTCCTTACAGCTTTCCCGCTAGCATTTTACTCCTTGACTGCATGATAGCAGCCCCGGACTCCCACAATTACTAACCCGGCACACGGATTATGTTTGAAAGGCAAGCGTCTGTAAAAGGGAGGGGTAGGGATGTGTGACCATATCAATGCTAAAGGGGGAGGAGTGGACAGGAGTTAAGGCCGTCGACACGAAGGTATGGGAGGGGCAGGCTCTCTGAGTTTCAAACCAACACACCAAGGGATATTCAAGGTACAAAATTGAGGAGTACCCCTTTAAGACCATCTCTATTATGGGCAGCCAGTCCATGACGAGCTGAACCATCCTTATTGTAAAAGCTACACTGTGTTGAGCAGCTATGGCAGCCTGCCTTTTAGTCATATGTAATATGCATGAGGGGGTGAAAGAGGCTTGTGGGAAGCTTATATAAGAGTTAATATTGCTTAATTTAATGGAGAGAGAGTTTAAACTACGCACGCTTCATTTATTTAATGATGGGGCATGCAATTAATTAAAAACAAAAACAAAACTGCAGCGTGTAAGTCAAGACAACACTTCTAGGTTGTCGAGGACCTTTGTTGCCCTTAGATACAGTACGGCCGTGGCAAAACACAAGTTTGTTTGTGCATGTTTGTGCCGGGCGTGGGAAGGAGGCCTGGGAATAGCTCGTCTCTGTCAGACGATAAGACTATCGTGGGTGAGAACAAGGGTGGGAGTCACTGTCAGCCCACCCAGGAAAAGAGGAGGAGGATCTGACGTCCCAACTCTCTCTCTCTCTCCTGTCTGTCACTCTCGTCTCCCTGGTGATGTATGGCTGTAATATAGCACCAGTCCTCCGGCAGAACCAGTCGATACTACTGGGCCACAGCACATGGGTATGGGGACAGCGAGAAACCGTGACCCTTGTTATGGAATGACAAGAATCCATCCAAGAAGGGTGGGGGGAAATAGGGTGCTATGGACCTCCGAGTGTGTGGTTGCCATGGCAATGTTGGGGGAGAAAGGTGGGGGTCTCTGACTCAATGTAAGCCCATGTCTTCCTCATCAGCATTGTCATCATAAGTCATTAGAGTACAATGCTGACAAAAGAACAGACTGCAGCTCTGATTTGGTATCAATGCTATTATTGTTGCACGGTTCACTGTGGCTTGTAGATATTGTGTGCGGGGGGGGGGAGGGGTTGAAAAGACGAAAGACGTCCGAAACGCAACGCTCAATCCGGCCCTTGAACCAAGGTGACATCACCGTGTACGAGCAGACCCCCCCCCCCCCCCCCCCCCCCCCTCCCCTCTGCTGCTGCCTGGGCGCCCATGCAGTTATCTGCTGCTTATTAATTGGCTGAATGAGCTGGAGCCAGGCTCCCATGGCCCCGCCTCTGACATAATGACTGATTACAGTCCTGTGGCTCCCCTCGGAGAAATCCCAGCGCTGCACCACGCCACTTCCACACCACCAGTGAGAGAGACTGACTGGAGTGCCTGGGTTTGGGGGGGGGGGGCGAAAGAAAGGTAGGGTACCGGTGCCTAACTGGCCCCCCACCCCCCCGCTTCTTAAACCTGTCACCTGTCATGGACAACAGAGGCACTGGTAAGACACCTGGGTCACCCGAGTTCACACCTCACCACCGGAATGCATGCTGGTAAAGTGCCGGGGCTGGCGCAGGATTAGTTAGCATGCACGGCCACAGGCACACCACTTCGATTTCAAGCTAGGTGAATGGAACCGTATCAAGGGGAATGTACGGACGAGTTACTAAGGTGGCGATGTCACAACATGGACACACTGGGGGCAGGGGTGCTCACTAGACCAGAAATGCATGGGTAAAAACTGTAACATTTCTACAATTCACCTATTAGCAATATCTCAAACCCATTTCATTTAAATGCACATTGGGTTAACTTACTACAGTAGTTAGCATTATTGGTTGGTGTAGTACAGAGTATAGTTAATTGATTAATGAGTAATAGCTTGACCAACTGTGTTGTACCACATAGCCATTTCGTCATTTCTGGTCATTCTAAGCTATTTTAGTTCCCTTTGTAAAGATTGAAGTTAATATGTAGAAAGTTGATCATTAGCAGCACTCTTATACAGTTTGCTACTGTATTGTCGAAGGCTACACTAAGAAGTATAGCCTAATATAAAATATGTATTTTTTAAATGTTTATGAGCACAGGCTTTTTTTCATGCGTTGTTAAAAACAACAGACTGCCTTTTAAACGTTTGTTAACAAGCTCCTTTGCCATTTATTCCATCTGTCAAAATGTGATATATTAATTCATACAGGTATCAGCTGTTAAGCATAATACAAATCACCAATGTCAGTGTTTTCTAAAAGATAACCATCATAGACATGGCTGAACATGTAACCACGTGGGCCAGCATGGAGGTACGCCTGTGCGTCAACAGTCAGCTTACCCTTTTCCTAATGACAAGGAAAGTCATTCTGTCAGCACTTTTTCAAAACGCCAGCTTTTAGCTAGTCAATTAAGTTCAAGGTGAGACCACAAAATAAAGGGTCAACATTATAACCATTTTGCTTCACTGGGAGAGCTCATCAGACCCAGTCAGTTCCACCCCAAAGGTGACGAGAGAGAGATGGCTGCCAGAAGAGTATTTTTAGTGTACGGTATGCTCGCAGTTGTGCGGTGCTGGAGACCTCGCCGCTATAGCTACCACGTGCAGAGACTTAAAGCGCATCACTGTGATGAGATGGGAGCTCTCGCTGATTGGAATGAGGGACTGTTGACTGAGATAGTCAGCTCTGCCAGAGCCCACCCACCAGCATCACACACACAGATCCAATCCCATGCTATCGATTAGGAAAAATCTATTAGATCCAAGTCACAAGTGCAAAGAGGCTGAAATATTGCAGTATGTTTAGAAGCTGTTACTGTGATCAGATTCTGATCCAGTCAACGGATACACCCTTTGAAAATGATTGCCAAACGCAGGCCTATATACGTTTACTTTTAAAAAAAAGGGTCGACCTCATATAGCTCAACATGCTAAGATTGAAAAACAACCAAGAATATCACTCAAACGACACATAAAAGATTTTTTGGTGCTTAATTATCAAAATAAAATAAAAACAGGTTATCAAACTGGGTCATCTTCAATATGCCAGCAGAGTTATTTGAATAAGTGAAAACAGAATTTTTTTCAAAATGAACTGACAGATTCATCGGTTTCCAATAAGCAATAAATACATAAATCCACTATGCCGCGCATAGTGATTCTTTATCCAACCTGCTAGTTCATTAATTCACTTCAAAGCCAGACACGAAGATGGCTTTGCAATGAATTTGAGGAGAACAACCAAGTATTTCTGTCTTCATCACGTCAATACCTTTACTGCTGGCTATTGCGTGATGCTGTTCTTTGTATTTCGAGATTATATGGTTATTGTTAAGTTGCTACAGGCAGAACTGGGATTTGACATTTGCAGATTCAGCAGCTTGTAGAAAAAGAAACCGTCTTCTTGGGCCTTTGATGGCCAATTAGTGGCAAGATCAGGAGCTCCCGGTGGTTAGAGAGGCGTAAATACTAGCCGTTGTTTCCATGCATTTGTATGCAGCTGCAGGTGCATGAGCTTATTAGGTATTCAAACCCAAACCTGCCTTTCAAACAGGCCATAAATTAACTTCATTTAGAGGCTTCAGTCCTAGAGAACCACTGCATCTTTGTTTCTGAGTCCCCTACACTGATCTGAGGTTTAGGAGGGAGGGGGTGAATTACTACAAACAAATCCCTTAATAATATCTATATTCTTGGGGGGGTGAATATAAATGGTGTCACACTGTACATAGACAAATGTATCCCACTTTCTAGAGTAGTAAATAAGTTGATGTACAGTGTCATTGACTGCCTGTGTCAGCTTGATAGCTTCTGGCTACATTTGAACAATACCAACAGGGTTGTAAGTGCACCTTAGAGATACGTCCACGCCCAGCTGCACTAAAACCCATATACTGTATAAGAATCAGCTCCATTCATGCTCTGTCAATTCTTTCACGGTGATGACGTGCAGGTTCTTTTCAGAAGGCAGACATAATCAGCTAACTTTAGCCACACAGAAAGGTTTAAATTACTGTACTGATACGCCATATGGTTTTGGACCTTATATCAATGCAACTGCTTAGATGCTTCTAATGATTCCCTATACAGTAATGAATTAAGTTTGACTTTTTAAAAAATAAGGTAATTCATAATATATTTTAGTATATCCTAAATGTATTTTGTAAGTATCAATGAGGTGATTGAGCACCCAATAATAAAGTAAACATATTCTACTGGAACAGTGGCAGGAAGCATTAAAGACCTTGACAATAATAATAAACACAATGTACAAATTGAAACTGCAAAGGTGAAATGATTAGAGTCAATAGAAATATCAACGTGTCAAAGATAATCAAAACATTCATCAATGGGATCATCTACGTATGTCTGCAATTTTGATTTGCAGTAAATTGCTGGCAAGTGTATTTGCCATCACAGTATTGTATCTCTGCTATAATAACAGCCGGTAGAAACTGGTGTTACAATATGCCTTCTAAGTGTTTTGACCCCCTTAGGGAAAGTTAACTAAGTGGCAAATTGAGGGTGCAGGGTGGCTTGCAGATAATCAAAACTGCAGGAAAATGTAAAGCCTACACAGGAGACTTTTGAAAGAAATGCATTATTGGTCATGCTCTTGTGGGCATGCCTGAACTATACAACCATAATTCTGGACTACAATTGCCTTGCAGGCTTTTATTCAAACTGAATATTTATCTATAAATGATGCAATGACATTGTAAAGACAACACAAATGAGAGTAACAGTGCTATTATTTGGAGTAGATACAGTATGCTAATGTTGATCTCTGGACTTAATTCTTACTGATGGTGAACTAATGCTGTACTCTCTACCGAATATATGACTCAATGGGGCCTTTACAGCCACACTTGTTTTCAGTAACCTTGAAAGTGACTGAAATAATTGTCTGACCTCCAAATCGCTTCATAATAAAAGTGTTGTCTCAATGCACTGACATGAAAAGCTCCAACAATTGAACCAGCAATTTCAAGTAATTCTTGAAACACCTGCTCTGCCAAGCCACCTATACTGCATTCAGTATATTAGCTGAAGATAAAGACACTGGAAATCATTTCATAAGCCCCGTCGTCAGTGAGGAGGAAGAGTAAAGAACTAAAGAGTTATTAGTTGAACGATAAGACTGGTTCACCAAATAAGAACAGATGATGGGACAAGCACTTGTACCCATCTCACATGCATCATAGCATCATTCAGTGTTGGTGTCTGACAATACGACAGCAAAAGAAAACAAGCCATTACTCACAAGGCCAAATAGCTGGGGCCTTCATTTTCAAAATCTTATAAAGCTTTAGGAGCTTTAAGCTTTTATGATCCAATCTTTTGTGCAGGTGCCTGGTGTACTGTGAAACACTGATCCCAAATCACTTAACTCCAACTACAAAGATCCTTTGCAAACGGTTTGTTTTTCCCCTCTGGCTTGTGACCTTATAATTGCCGACTTTCAGTGCTGAAATATGCAGTGGATCATATAGTTAAATAGAAGTTACCACTTTGCATTGATGCAATTACCATTCTGACTCCACTTAGGACAACAGTGAGGTCACTCTTCAGAAACTAATGCTGGGCTTTCAATCAAACATGTCAGCCTAAGCCTGCATCTCAACCCTAGCCCTATTCATCACTGATGGATATGTGACAGCCCATGTCTAAACCTTTGTGCCTGGGCCTTCGTTTTTATCCCAAAAAGAACGCTAAAAACGCTGCCAGCCAGAGTGTTGGGAGAGGCGGAGACCTCAAGACCTTAACTAAACCTCTCATGTTTATTTGGCCTTTTCTATTGCAGCATTCCTATGAGAGAAAGGGCCACCGGTAAGAACAAAAGGCCCTGTGTGAACAGGTGTGTTAGCGCCTTTGTCACTCATGACAAAAGGTGACCACATTAGCCTGTACTTAAGCGTCAACAGATTCTCCTTGAAAATTGCTGGCATACATTTGGTCAACGTTTTTACAGTGCATGTAGTTATTTCATTGCATTTAATAATAATAATAATAATAATACATATTCTTGACTGTGGTAAAATCTATTTGGATCATAGCAACCAAATGCTACAGTCCTACTCACGCTTCTAGTTCGTTTTCTGACTTGAGTAAATAAATTAATATATCTCATTAAAGCCAGCCAGCACAGGAGACAGGGAGAATTAACTGCGAAGCCAAAAGGAATCAACAACTTTCCATCTGAGAAGAAGCGACGGTACGTTCAGACAGTGACAGTATGAATCTGCCATCTGAAACCAATTTACACATGGTAGCGTACCTGGGTGTAGTGCAGAATGCCTGATATGTGCCAAAGCGTAGCTGCAGAAACACATCATAAAGGAAAGGAGCTTCTTTCAGAGCATCTGATGTAAATTAAAAACACCTACAGCCATCTGACACTAAAGTAAGATTATACAAAACAAAGCACTTCCTAATTACTATTTGGAGTAGATTTGTTTCACGCAAATAAGACAATTTTAGGTGGTAATTTGGAAATTGCAACATTAAAGCTGTTAACATTCCTAGAATTTAATTTAGACAATTATATTAATAACACACTCAGAACTGTAATAGAACAACATGTAGGAAAGGTGTGTCTGTCCGCACAGAGATAGCTAGGAAATAATGAACGTGTTTTGAGCTCAACGTTCCAATCAACACACCATTCAAGCTTTGAAAAGCTTTCTTGAAATCTGCTGTTTGAAAACAGGCCTCTCCAATCGATTCAGCAGTAAGAGCCTCATTGTACATAACAGCAGCCATCAAGGCGTATCCTGCATAAACTAACCTAATGAAGAGTATTGAGGACCCCGCGTCTCCATTCATATCACAATGGCAAATTGGATTCCACCTGCCATGCAATCATGTCCAAAAGTCAGAAACAAATCAAATAAACGGAATGGGCTTTGGGTGAAATTCAAAATACACTGGATGGAAAACTCCACAACATAATTGGAGGGAGAACACAAAGGTGGATTACAACAATGAGTCTGAGCCTTATTAATGGCTAAATAGAAAATAAGCATGGCTCAACGCGAGGCCACCAAATTAACCCACATGGTTATGAAGCATCATAGTATGAGATAGAGTGTGGGGTTTAAATGGCTGAAAAGAAACAGAATATTGTGGGAGAAACAGAAAATAATAACCTAGTGTTTCAAGCCTCAAACACAGTAAGGCCCAGTAAATATGAGAGGCCTAACCAGTTTGTGTTGCAACAATACAAACAACAACACAGAGTAGTGCTTTGGAGAACTTGGAATAAACAATGCATTGGCATGTTACTGTACAAATACAGTAGGTAATGGCTATACATAATTTAGTTATACCTTGAACCACCAAATATCTCTTGCTGGTCTTTACATGAGCCATACTGTTGTTTGGCAGTACAATAACAGCTTGCCTTACTGGGTGGTAGGATGAGTGGAACTTCACAGACCAGAGAAATATTAGGCCTTTAAGAGACAAGACGGTCTACAAGGATGTTTTGACAAGACAGTTTGAGCTGAGAAAAATATAACTCTTCTTAAAAGAAAAATCAAAAGACAATGGAAACATTGAGGTGATAAAGTGTGTGTGTGTGTGTGTGTGTATATATATATATATATATATATATATATACATATGCCTGTCTTTGTACAATATACTCACAAGGAGTACTTGAAACTACAGTACATGAGTTATTTCCTTTACCCTTTAAGTATGTGATAGCATTAGCCTCGCCAGCCAATATAAACTCACAGGCCACAGTATGTAAAGGCCATCAGCATTTGTGATCTGATCTGCAAAAGATATACTCTACTGTCATAAATACCATATCAACATCTCTACGGGTATAACATTTTGGACTCCAACTTGATCCGAGATCAAGGAACAGATGTGTTGGAAATATTGGGTACATATTGGTTAGATTATTTCCCTACTATATTTATCTCCATACAGCCCTGTGTGAACCTATAGATGAGACAACCCAGATGAAAGCATTTTGCCATATCCACACATTTTATAGTGCAGTGCAGCTCATAAAAGACAGAAAACATAGAGTATTTCCAAAATATTGCACAGACGTGATCCTAATTCCATATAGACAGAAATAAAACCCAACAATTAATAGCATGATGTTATATAAAAATGGCATGGGTAAATTGCAAACAAAAAGCACAGGTTGGAAAACAAGTCTAAACACAGTAAGTGTCTCATTTTGTTTGAGATGACAAGGCTTACTGTTGCCCTGTGTGTGTCTTGCTTGTGTTTCTAATTGAATGTGCTTATGCCCTTCACATGTGCAACACGTTCAACAGTTGTTGACAGAAGGAATACACATGTTAAATTAAATTATATTATTTGTGTGTAATCCAAAATACAAGTAGGCATAACAATAATCTCAGCCATAAAGGCTATGTCAATAATCAGAAAGTGTTGTCTTTAAAGCACTCCAGTTGATGAAACTGGCCAGCACCTAACTGCATGAGGAGAGCATTGATATGATGTTATTCTTTTGTTAAGCTTGATGCTGAATAGAGAACCATCATGGCCATCGCTATGCATTGATAAATAAACAATTAGATGATTTTGATGTTGAAAAAGACTCAATACACAAGCTTCCCGTCTGTATTTGCAAGCCAGCCTCACAGGCAGACTCAACAGGCACACACTATTTGTATATTACTATTTTCTAAACGTAGTTAAAATATAAAATGTATGGCCGATTTATTGAATATTATTTCCCGGCTGGATCCTCGCCGTTCAGTAAATAATTTGGCTTCTGTGTGACATAAAACGAACTCTTCTACTATTGTGTATGTGCACATGAGGTGGTTATGAAACGAAGACTTTGAGGAAGCTATGGATGAACTGTGCAGCGCTTTGGATCACGCCAGCCTATCACAATGCGGCTGCGGCTATCCGATTCGTTCTTTTCTGGACATCTAAGCTCAATCGACTACAAATTTGCAAGGCACATATTGGCGTCGTCTTGGCTACAGCCTAGACTCGTGAAAATCGAGCATATCAAACATGTCACCTCAGATGTAAGCGAACTTTATCTATAGACATGTCAACTATCGATCCAGGCTACTTCGTTTCATAAACAATTTTAGTAATTTAAAGAATAGCCTGGCAACTGAAAAACATGCAATAGGCATAGACACTTGCGTACATTAATTGATTTTCTGTCGTCATAATAGTCAAAGACCATCACTGAAGTTGCCTCTAATCGAAATTATATTGGACAGCAGCGCTCGTTGATCGACGCACCTGAGCCTACTGATAATGTAGCCTAATTATATGGACCATGTGGCCTACCATATTTTTTGTAATAAAGATGACTAAAACGTTACTTTGCTGCAGTTAAAGGCTATGTTCTAGCGCCCGGGCACAACTGCAGAAAAATCTAAAGACGTGCGCAAAAAGATAGCATATATGAAGGAATGTTAAACACTCACCGGGTATTTAGAGAATATGTGTGAAATTATCGCGCACATCACGTCCTCCCATTCAAAGTATCGTTGATCATTTCTCTCATGTCTTTTTGCCCGTTGTTATCACCCTTACGCATGCAGTTCATGCAAAGCCTTGGCGAGAGACAGAATCCAAACGGCCGTCTCGAAATGCTCCGCTGTACTGTAGATGATTTCTTGTGAAATTGCAGCCAATATATGCGAGATTAAACAAATCCTGGCGATGTCGGATACTGGCGGAAATAACAGGCTCCTTGCGCTGTATTCACAATAGTCTCCTCTTTGCATTACGTCCCTTTATGGTACAATGCGTCCTCCTGTCCAGTGGCTATACATCACGTCCCATTCAACTAAAAGGCTAAACACCAAACAAGCCTTCGTCACAAACGAGTATCCAACAGATTTTGAAATGGTCTTCTAAGAAAAGATCCACCGTGAGAGGGGAAATCACCAAGTTGTTAAGAGTGTATAAGAGTACAAAGCTCAGCTCTCGGCGACTCTGACAAACCAATTGCTTGCACTGCCTGGGAGTAATACAGTGTGTTGAGACTGGGGGTTTGAGAGCGAGTGAAAGGTGAGATGAACAATTTGGGTCTGGATTGCCGCTCTCGCTGTATACTCGGGCTCCACCTAGCAGCAAGAGTTAGATAGCATGATCCAAACGACCATATCTACCTGCATCATGCTTGAGGCAACACAGAATGGCATATTGCATTCTGTCTGTGCAAGTGTGTTGGTGGCTGAAATATTCATGGCCTCTCTCAAAACTTCATGAAAGTGCCTGGCAACCCCGTGTGCTTTTTTGAAAGGGCCTGGCAACCCTGTTTGATCTGTCTGCAAAATGGCATCACCAATGACGGTTATTCTTTTTTTTTTTCAATCAAGAAAATGTAAGCTTGTGATATATTGGTCCATTTAATCACTGAACTTTGTGTGTGTGTGTGTGTGTGTGTGTGTGTGTGTACTGATTTTTTTAAGCAACTAGTTAAAATGTCATTCATTCTTGACTGTAAAGATTTGCTGGCGTAAAATGTAAATTATTAACAGTAATGCACAACTTTGCTTGAAGCCACATGGAGCGCTACAGTTATTGTCTGACTTACATTTGACGTTTTCATTTTATTTTACATGTATAAAGGAATTGTAGTCCTAAATAATCTTAACTTACATTCTCAATCAAGGATTACAATTTATTTGCATATTTTATACTATCAATGCATTCATTATTGCCTTTGTATTTCTGCAGTCGATCAGTCGGTTTTAATAGTGCTCATCAAATAATAAATAGTAACCCTTCATTTGATTCCATGCTCTACTAATGAGCATATCTGAACGTGGATCCGATGGCACAGCATATTTGTGTGCTAGTTCCCTGTCTCCGGCACACCTTGAACTCTTTCTTGGAGCAGGAGTATTTTTCATCGAGGCCTGCATTCCAAAAGATGGAGCGTTATCTCTCGCCTGCACTGCTTTCCATGCACCTCCAATGCAAATGGATTTCTGCAGGTATACAACACTCGCACTGACCAACACTGCATGCCATTACATCCGCGCTCCACTCAGCTCGGCTTCAAAGCAAAGACTTAAGTACCGCGCAAAACACTGCTGCAGTTGTGACTGCAAGAATGTGATAGCTCGCAAATAGGCCTACAAGTCCATGCATTAATAATTAATAAATTCCAAGCACAAGCTACACAGACCCCTTCTAATGCACAACATGGATAAACAATGTATTTTCATGTATAGCTCGGGTTGTTTTGCTATATCTTTTAAAACAATTTAATTTAACCATTTAATATTTTAAGTATTCATTACATATATTGTTTTAGAGTTCTTGTTTCTTTTCTTCCATTGTTTTTAATATTACTACATCAATTTACAAACAAGGGTCAAAAACGACACATCTTGTGTGATTTTGATGAAAATAAAGATAGGTTGTTAAAATAATCACTTTAGCAGTGATTTGGACCAAACAATAATTAATTTTAAATTTTAAATATGTATGTATTTTTCACTTTGTCAGACATACCATATCACTGATAAGTGATAACTATTGAACTCTAATAGTGTAAATTAGTGCACTGTAGTGAATGAGACGGATTAAAATAAAAATGATGAAAGGAAAATCTCAATCTTGATGAAAAGCCACCATGCATTGGTCCCACCACCCATGTAAGCAAGGTGTTGCACAGTGAAGTAGGTGTATGCATTGAGGGTGGCAACATCCAGCACATTGCTCCAGAGAGCACCTCGGACCTATAGCCTCACGACAACATCCTGATCTCGCGAGCTTCGGTTTAATTTCGGCGTGAGGCTGCGGTCAGACATACGCAAATCAAAATCTGGGCAGGCGATGGACCATCGCCTTCTGATGTGAAATTCATAATCAAAGTCTTCATTCTATTCTGCCTCGATAAGAAAACTACAGCCAATTGCAGTCGTGTGGGGTCAACCACACACGTCCTTGCTGTTGGTTGAGGCTGTGAATTCAGAGTTCACCTGCGTTGAACTTTAGAAAAAGTAAAGGTGCGATTTAGCTTCACTACAGGAAGAACCTTCGCTTGCATAGAATTGAGGTGAACAAGAGGCGAATATTGGCTGCTGTCAATGTCACGCGTGCGTGACCATACCCTCAGTCTGGAAAGCCATGAAATCCTCGCATGTTGTGACTGAATCCAAGTAGCAATTGATCTGGCCAATCATCGTTGTACTGATAGATAGCTACAGGGTGGTTTAGATGTGCCGGCAATGAAAGCTACTTGAAAACAACACATAGATCAGATGGTTCATCCAATCAACGGCTGTTCTTTTCAAACACTTGTCAGATGGACCTGTGTCTACAATCCATCTGCCATGTCAGGATACCAAGGGCCAAATTTGTGTTCTTCGTTTACATGTAGGCTAGGTGCGGACCATCTGATCCATTGTGTCTACCACTCCTTTTGTTTTGTTTTCTGGATACATTCAGTTTTTATCCTCACACTGTTGTTATCTTCTGCTTTGTCATCTTGCATGGTGCTCAGGAGGACAACAGCATCTCCTTCACTGGGCAACAATTGTGCAGTGGTTAGAGCAGGGCCAGAAGTCGCAGTCAGTCGAACTCCTGACCAAGATGTCCCTGAGAGCGAGACAGTAACCAAACACGTTGCTGAGACCTTCCTGTTGTAGTTCTCAAATGCAGCCCATGTAGTATTCACACCCCTTCACAAACCTTCCCGGAGACGCGGATCTTTAAGCGCTGCAGCATATTAACATGTCAACAGTGTGACGATACCTCCAAGGCATGCTATAGCACAAGTAATCAGAGGAAATGGCTCCGCGTTTCAGCTGAATCCCTATGCCCAACAACTGTCCCCCATAAGCCTTATCTTTCTGAAAACGGCTTTTATATATGGCAGGAGGTTCTCATAACAGCATGGTGTATTGGCACACAGAGGTTTTATAGTGTCATGTATCATTTTATAGTGTTCAATTATGACTATGCATCAGGTGCTTAGCTCTCTCTGTTCCGTAAATCCATTGTTGGCAGCTGGAGTTGGGCATTAGTAAGTTACATGCACAATTATGCATATTGCCAAAACACTGTATTGGTGGTGTTTTTGACTAAGTAGCAATTAAAATGAACATATATGTTTTGTTTTTTTTACACATTTTGTCAATGAGTTGCATATACATGCATGTGTAGGCCCATTTATGTATGTCTGCTGTGTTGTTGTATGATTATTCTTGTGCCATATTTAGTTAGGCCTAGCTAAGATTAAATGGTTTCCATGTTACCTCAATTTAACTTGATGTCTTGATGTAAACAGTGCTTTGGATCAAATAGATGTTTTAACAATTAACAATCATTCAATGATCAATGTATGCTCATATAAGATAGTTATAGGCTGTTTATAAGTGGATTCTATATAAAATATTGAGATGATCCTTCTCAAAGTTACACATGCTGTTGTTTATTTTAAATACCATTTTTATTTTGTCTGTTTCAGTAGCTGTTGTGTGCCTTAACAGGCCATCAATTGCATGTTTTCAAAAATGCGTCACATTTGTGATGTAAAGGTGGTAATGAAGTGGCTTATTATTGTGGACTTGTTATTTCAAAGATTAAATTCATTATTCTATACACTACCTCCAGTAGTCTGTTGAAGAAGGTGAACAATTACAATTGATTGCAATTTGCGTCGCAGGCGTTTTTTTTTTTTATAGCTGGCGGTTTTTTTTATAGCTTCGCTAACCGATACACTGAAATTAGCAGTGCAAAGTTAACCCTTCTGTTATGCATGAGTTTAACATCACTGAAATCATATTTAGCTTTATGCATTCAACATAAGCCTTCATCTATTCATCTAGATAGGTGTTATGAACATGTACAAAATAAAAAATATTTAAAAAATAAGTAATGTACTTTAATACATATAAAATTGTTCCGCGTCAATTTGACCTGGTAGCTAAAGTGAATAAGTCTATTTTGTGGTCTTGCACTAAGTAAACTGTCTCTCTCCTCACTACACTTTATCTATATCCCCCACTAGCTGCACACACAAGTATTCATTACGCATGTGCACACAAATGCACACATCTCCTATATTATTTCAAGAAAGGGACACAGTTTCCTACAGGTAACACTTTGCTGTCAGAGACATACTGTGACTACCTTGTGGGAGATCTCTCTCTTCCACAGATAGACACATCACCTGTCTAAATAAAACACAACAATATGACTGAATTCTAAGAACCCATATTTGCGGGAACTAAACCACTTCCTATAGGGCAGAGGCAAAATGTATAAAATAGTCCATACTCAACATTCACTCCTCCATGTACAAGACTTGTCTGAGATACAAAGCAATGTAGAAGTGAACACTGCCCCTGAGGAGGACTTCTCTAAGGGAAACTAACTCATAGCCTGAAAGTGAGGTATTCATGTCAAAGAATGGAAAGACTGAATGATCCTGATGAATGTCAGGGAAGAGTGCCTTCTGAAAACAGGTCCCACACAATATGCTTTCACACATCATAACACAGGTCAGGTCATAGGCATACTGTAGTAAGACTTTGAATCATTCATTCCAAAAGGCAATACAAAAAAAAAGAATACTCTAAATATACATTTGATGGTATTGATTTGATACAATCATTTAGCAGAATGGGGTAAAGAATCTTACAGGTAGCATAACTATTACCTGTCTTGTGTTAGTCTTTAGAAGCTCCTGCCTCAGAGTTGTGCATTTGGGTTCAACCACTCCTACCAGCCTTACAAATATGGGTCTCATAATGTTTAATAGTGTAATAGTGTAACAGTGTAATAGTGTAACAGTGTAGTAGTGTGTGGTAGTGTAATAATGTAATAGTGTGGGATTTGTATATTACATATATTTGTGTATTTATTTGTGTGTGTGTGTGTGTGTGTGTGTGTGTTGAGGCATGGTCACATCAACATGTGTATAATGTTTTAGTTGCAAGCTAATAGTTTTCAGTTGGTTTAAACTATATTATAGTACAACCAATTAAATATTAAATATAACCTCGAGCGGTAATGATCGGGGTCCAAACACGGCCCCAAGTTGAGGACCCTTGGGGAAAAAAATGCCAACAGAAATTTAAGTTAAGATTTCAAAGCAGCAAAGATGTCACAGCAAAACAGCCAATATCCAGGCTGCCTCCACAAGAAAGCTTTGAACTCACAACCTTCAAAGTTGAGACAGAGTTGATAAACCACTATGCCATTGGAGATACTGCAGTAAGAGTGTTTTTTTCCTTCAAAAAAGTATAAATGAACTGCATTGAATTGCACAATTCCACCAGTAGGTGGCAACATGAGACCATAAAGGGGGACCTGCTCTAAAATGATTTGGCCTTTTGTGAAACATTGAATGAATATTATTTAGATATTTATTATCTGCCTTTTGCAAAAAGCCAACAGATCTGCAAACTATTCTTGAAAAGCTTAAGGCTCACCAACAATTTGAGTGTAATTTTGAAGTGGGTTACCCCCAGCTGTATTCAAACTGACTACCTTTATATCTGCGACAGGCTATCTTATCCACTCAGCCAATCACAAAATTGTGAATATCTGAATCTGACATATTCAAAAGTATGGTATGAAGATGCTTTATACAGAATTCCATTCAAATCTCAGTCGCAGTCTTGGACGAGTTGTTCAAAATAGGTTTTTAAGACTTTGAGATTGCAGGATTACAAACTGACACAGCTGGA
>JAODOY010018588.1:0-11050 GCA_025399855.1 Forbesichthys papilliferus | reverse complement strand
TTCCAGTTGGAAAAAAAAAATCCCATTTATGTTAATTGACTACATATAAAATTGCCCATATAGTCGAATAAAAAAAAAATAATGGTTACGGATATATATTTTCTCATAAACTTTGGGCATTGCTGTTACAAAACCAAAAATATAAATGGAGGAATTTATTTTTACCAAACAATACCGATGAAAAAAATAAGAGTTGGTTAAAT
This sequence comes from Forbesichthys papilliferus, assembly GCA_025399855.1. Classification (NCBI taxonomy): domain Eukaryota; kingdom Metazoa; phylum Chordata; class Actinopteri; order Percopsiformes; family Amblyopsidae; genus Forbesichthys; species Forbesichthys papilliferus. Next base: position 10,847 of record JAODOY010018588.1, on the reverse strand, counting down.
GAAAGGTCCAGTAGAGTTAGTTATTGCAAGCTAATATTACATTTGAATATACATATTGGCCAATTCACCGAAGTTCTGTCTACATTTTTATGTTCATTGAGATTAGCTGAATTCAACTCCAAATCCATTCTCGCGTTTCCAGTTGAAAACCGGATTGTAAACAACAACCGGCACAGTTTAGAGGAAGTTCTGGGTACATGGAACTCCTGAAATATTTGCCCTTGTTCAAAGAGGTATATTGTTTGCTTTAGCCAATGGGTTCTGATATTGGACACAATAAAATACAAAAACACAATGCATCCATTTACAACTGAAATGCTCGGTGTTTTACTGCACACTTGTCCTTGAATAATTGTTAGTGAACCCCACAGCCCCGCTTCCCCTTATTTCTATCCATGATAAGTTCTTATTTCTCCATCCATCCCTCCATCTTACCCTCTGTGCCTTTTCCACACATTGACTCGTTCTTTGACACATATCTCACTTCTTTTTGTCTATACGCCCATGCAAACGTCAGTATGTCAAATGATGGCGGAGGAGAGGTGGATAGGCTCGGTTAAGGGGAAGAACAACAGCAAGGGAAAACATCTAATTACTCTTATGAGCTTATGGCAGGCACGCTCCGTGAATCCTAAACACAGCCTGGAAGCCCAAATTGACATTCTGCTCTCAGCCACAAGCAAAAAAGAATGATAGGGAGGGAAAGAAGTGTCAAATGAAGACGGCCTCAGTTAGAGAGAAAGAGAAAGGATGGAATCACTGCAGAGAGCACAGAAGTGAAGTAAATATATTAGAAATAGATGAGTAGATTTGTAGTTTGGAGAGGAGAGTAATTTCAATTACACAAGATAGCCAAGATGTCACACTCAAGTGTGCATCCAAGTCGTTTTGCTTCAGCTCACCAGTCGAGATGTTCTTTATGATTCACTGATCCAATATCACAATCACTTAAAGACATCACTCAAAGCAGAGGACAGTGTCACCATTGAGCTTTTACCACACTTTGTGCTATCTTCGTTGTCATTTTTCTCCTTTAAAAGTGCAACAATGTGCATTTGTTGTTGGACAGGACCAGAATGTTGCCAAAGCCATGAAAGATTTTGTTGTATATCACAAAGTCACTAAAGCTAAACAAAACTTTTTCTGATTTTTAAGGGAGGATATTACATTGAAACACAAACCTGTGAGTGACTGTGCTAAACTTGGAGTCAGCTGTGTTTACAAGCTGGTAGAGACTAGAATGCTAGAAAAACTTGCTGCTAGGCTAACAAATAGCCCTTTGTTCATGTTATAAAGCGTCATATGTTCTTGTGTAAGAGAAACAATTGTGGAAAGTGATTTGAATCCTGTGAGGAAGATTTGATGACAGGCTTTAATCAAAAGATAAATTATAACATAAGATGAAAGGTTCATTGTTGTTGACACAAGTAACCCCAATACCCCTATTTCAATGGCACAATTTCACTGAGACACCTGGAAGCTCTATCTGCTGGCCACGGTGTATTGATTCCAGGTGTTCCATGCGATTTGTTATCCTTCTGCACTGCTCATATCTAATAGAACGGCACCCAGGATTGCCCGACTGCCAATTGCCAGCCAATTCAGATGGGTGTAAGTTAATAGTTGTTTTGTCAGTACTGCACATGTACGGTTAGTTTGGTTCAAGAGGACCATTCATCTCCATTGAACTCTCTGGTTACCGTACACTGATGAAATTGAATTGTGCAGTGCCATTCTTCTGATAACAAATTATAACACGGAAATATATTTGACTGCCACCATCAGGAATGTAAAAAGTGTACATTATTACAGGGAACTTATTTGAAGATTATTGTTTATCCCCACACATTTATTCAGTGTTGTACTCCAGGCCAGAATGATGAGCTGATGGCTTTGATAACAAGACATATTTGTTAGAATATGCAGAACGGTCAATTTTGATGTCCGGTGCAAATTTATCATATATAAATATGTACTTTTAAAATAAATAAAACATGTAATATGTAACCTATCCTCAAATTACATGAAACATTCAGAGAAACAGAAATTTAAGGAATTATTAGACTTTAAATAGGTCAAATTTAAAACTGTCCGCACCTTAATTTGAAATGCAAAAATGCTAAGAAAATAAACATTTCATTTAAAACTGAAAGTTGTCACTTGGGCATAATTACAGTATATGTGTGTTACCATCAATTTATGCAATAATTTAAAAAAATGTAATGTTAGGTTTAATTCAGATTTGATATGTATATTATTTTTGATTTACATTGTCTTTATTTATACCCTGTAAGAGAAGGTAACATTAATAGCTTTTTATATTTAATTTACATTTATTTTATTATTAGCCACAGTTTTTACATTTTGCAGAAATGTATGTTCTTGATGCAAAGAAAGAGAGGAAAAGTTCAGGGACCAGAACTCTGCTTACCTATGAAATAGAGAAGTTTGTTCCAAAAAGGAAAGCAAGATACTGCTATCCAAATTAATAGCAGCTACTGTAAGTAACATGTGCAGCTAACCAAACAGAAACTAGAGCTGGGGCTGACCAAGACCACAAAACACGACCCCAGCCTAGACAATGCTCTTCCAGTGTGAGGGGACGGAGCTTCTAAGGACGCACAATATAAAGAGAGGTGCATTTAATGTAACGTTAAGTTTAAATATTAGAAATCTTTCTCCAGCATCAGTTATTCCACCTTGTAATTATATTAATGTTGCTTAGGCTATTTATATATGGCCTCATAATATCAAAATGGACCTAATATATACATAATGTCATCTCGAGTAACGATTTAGTCAGGACGAATAACGCTGGTTGTCTCAAGTAAAAAATGCATAATTTATTTTAGTAGAGTTAATATTATTGTGCCATGTACTTAGGCCTGTCACAATATCTATTTTTGTTGGCCGATATATTGTTCCAGAAATAATTGTGATAAACTATATTATTGTCAGAATCAAAACAGGGTTCATTTTGATTTATTAAATCAGTTTAATTGCTTGGCTAATTATTAAAAATAAACCTTGGAGTGAAAAAACAAACAAATGCCACATTGCATCCATCCAAATGTAGTTGGCTGGATTCTGGAATTATGTTGGTAAAAACACCTATTCAAATCTTCAGCACTTCTTTAACTTGTTGATGTTTGCTTTGTGTGTGGAATTAATGTAATCTTAACGTGAACTTCGACAGCACAGTATCACGCACTGTAATATTGCAATATTTGGGTGTATTAATATTTTCTTACACCCCTAGTAGGATCACAGCATGGCTACCTTCATTATTTCAGCAACACGCATGTAAATACAACAGGAGATATTATTGACGTCTGAAAATGTATTGACGTCATGTCCATATATTGCACGATAAGTCGATAGATATAGTAATTATCTTGACAGGCCTACATGTAATGTAAATCATTTTCAGACATTTTCCAGTTTTAATCACTTTTCTGCTTTGTTTAGGGTGAGACAATTTAATTTAGTTTCAAAACAACACATTTTATTTATACAAAATAATATATCTAAACGTTTTACTTTCTGAAAACTAAGTACTGGTTGAGAGACCTTGCTTGCTATATTCATGAAGTAATTTTCTGATAAAGTAATATTCATGTATATTTTGAAAATTCTTCAGCGTTATCTCATTTCATGTAATCATATGAATCTATATTCAAATATTGAAATTACATTAGTTGAACAAGATTTTTATAAATGAATAGGTACCATTCTCATGAAGTTATAACCAACTTTTATTACAAATTTCAACCTATTCTAAAATTATGTCAACATATAATCCTTATTCGTCACTGACCCAGAAATACTTGGATGAGCCCTCTCACAATAGTTCATCTGAAAAGCACATTTTGGGAGTGCCAAATGATCACAGAAGAGGCCAATTTAAAGTGTACATAGACAATGACAAGTCTTGTTTGGCCTACAGTGGCTGCAGGGGAGAATGCAGCCCGGCTTGCATTCATGAATGTTTGTTGACTGTTCTGTGTTGAGGTAAATTGGCTTACAAGTGCACTCAGGACTTAATGAAAATGATCACAGTCATCAAAAACTGCAAGCTTGGTCAGAATCACTAGAGGCGGCAAGCCTCACAGTCATTAGGAAGCATCATGGACAGAAAATAGCTTTTACCACACTAATTGATAGTCCCATAGACATGAGTGGATATTCTCCCTGTTGGAAGGTTAAAGAGCCCCCTTGCTCTTAATCTTTGACTACCTATAGCACTCTAGCTCGCCTTTACACATTAACTGGTATGCTGGCGGTGTGTGTTAGGTAAACACATCTGCACAGTAGGGCTGCAAGATTCTGGATAAAATGAGTATCACGATTTTGCTCAGGATTCTTTTTCCCCCGTCAATATAAATGTTAATTGCTTTAATTTATGTGATGCAGAAGGAAACCAAACATTATGGTAACTGAAAGGACGGGCACATCGACTTTGGACAACAGAAAGTGAATGCTCTTGATTTGAACAAATACACCAGCTTCATGAATCTGACACTGAACATAAAGACACTCTTGTTTTACTTTTTAGGCCTATAGCCTAATCTTATAACAAGATATTACATCTTTATTAAGCCTATTATTAAGATTATTCAAAGAAACATTTACCATTACCAACATTTGCATTTAAGCCTATTGTTTATCTCACTGAAAAGAGTTAAGTTACGTGGCCTATATTTCTTATTTGTCTTTACCGTACCGTCAATAGTCATGTTGTTGTCTCTGTTTTGATGACTCGCGATGTTGGCGATGCATGGTGTGTAGATTATCCTACTGCTAGGGACAGTTCTATATTACACATGTGGCTCGAAGATGAAAAGGTTCCCGTGTTTGGGCAGTTTGCTCCCTGCACCGTGCCGTTACACAGACGCTGCCTCGTAAAAGTGTAAGACATGACAAACGAGTGTTCACAGTAAAGGGACCGTCAACAAATTACTATGATGAATGGCGAGCGCTGGCGTACAATGTAAGCACATTTTTAAATAAATATATTTGCATCTAAATGACAGAGCTGTAAAATTAAATTGGAATCGGCTAAAATCAGCAATCGGAATCAGCCAGGTTAAATGCAATCGGTGCATCCTTAATGTGAACCCTTTATGTTCTTTAACTTAACATTCATGAGAACAATGTCAAGCCAAGACAAAACACATTACTAGTGTGAACTTCTGGCCCTATATTTGTGGACAGAATCTTGAGAGGCATGTGTGTGTACAGTAGGCAGGTCTCCAGAAGGTCACCAGGAGGTAAAATGTCAGTGTGCCTGTGAGAAAGACTTATAAAAGTCTCTTTTAGATGGCAACATGGGTGTGACGCACTAGGGGACAGTCCACATCAACCCTCCTCATTTACCTACATTATTCACCACAGTCCAACAAACACACAAGTCTCGAAGACTAACCAACACTTTGGTTTTTCCTCTCAGCTAAATCAGAACGATTGGCAGCACTAGCAGACGATTGGACCACCTTCAAGTACATAATTGCTGTCGGCAAATGTAACTACCCACCTGGATGCTGTTTGGGCATTGGTTCTGTAAACGTTTTCACTTGAGCATGTTGCCACATGTTGCCACATGAAACAATGCTATCACATGTGGAGCACATGTGATAGCATGTGGACACAATAATGTCACGTGCCACATGAAATAATGTTATTTTCACATGTGGAAATTAGTTCTTGATAGAAGTTTAGAACTATGGTTGTGGGGTTATTTGTGTTGGCGGAGCCGAATGAATCATTAAACAAACATACAAATAATTTTCTGTTGCCGCTTATTTCTACTATTTACAAATAAAGGGGGTGTGTTGAACTGTTGTTTAAAAGCAATAACACGCGAGGTCGTACGTTAGACTAAATATCAGCTCGGATGTGATTATCTTCTGCAAAACACATACACAGGCCTCGTACCTACGACCGAATCACAGCTGTGCGGATATAGAGTCAAATGCACTCTCCCTTTTCGCTGCCTGAACAACAAGGAAATCCCATAAGGAAACCCCCATCTTGACTCCAGATAGAAGACTAATAGAGTGTATCGTGTTTATAAATAAAGCATATACAAATCTTTATTTCCAGCGAATCTCTTACACCAACATTTATCATAGGAAACACCCTGACGACACAAAATAGTATTTATAAAATACTTTTCCCCAGGAGAATCCATGTCTTGTCATGTGGAAAGTTTAAGATAGTATTTAAGAATTCTCAAGCAATACATCACAAGCATTTCTTTCCAGCAAATCTAATAATTATACCAGGATTGTCAAAGGGAGACAGCCTGGGCATGTAGGTTATGGCGTGTTATAAACGTTATGCCCTATCCGGATGTTATGGCGTGGCTGTGACGCAGAGGCATACATGAGTCTTAATACTATAAAAAAGAAAAGATAAAGAAAATAAAGGGAGTTTTTTTTCCCCCCCTCGTCCTTTACGTTAGCAAGGGATCTGATGGAATTTTGTTTACTTGTGTTGTTAATGACCGGGCCATATGAGAGAAAACAGTGCTCAATCCCAGGGGAGCTGCACGCATTCATGTGGACAACCCCTCCATTACAGGTGTTGGACAAGCTAAATGGAGAAAAATGACGTCCAGTCAGGCGGGCAAGACCCTGTCCCCAAGCAGTTGTTCAGCAGTTCAATCTACAGCATGGGTCACCTTGTCCCCAGCCAACCCCATGTCCAATGTGTCTAGCTAGTGTGCTGTGCACAAATCAAGACATGTCAAGGCAAAGGGAGATGTATCATTGGGTCAATGTGATTGGGCTGCCTTCTCCTACCTCTGTGTAGTGTCCTTACAACACTCAACCTTCAGTTACACAATGTTACTTTGAAATGCCCGGCAGGGAAATGGGTGAGACTAATGTGCGTTTATTTAAGCTTTGGTGGTGCAAATACATTATCCCAACCTATCTTTGTATGCAGAGATTCAGCTAGTTAGAGGCACATCATTGTTTTTGGCTGAGAGCCTGAATGAGAAGTGTACTAGAGTAAAGAGCAGCTTTAAGAAACACCGCTGGGAAGGAGGCTGGGAAACAAACACCAAGATTTACAGTTAAGCTATTAGAGCTGGCACATTCATCTGCAGATTAGCTAAGCAAGCAATCACATTCTCTATAGTTCTACAGTACAGACAGAAGTATTGCATGTTATGTATTTTTAATGTACATAAGCCTACTCAATGTTTCCGCCATGTACATCTTAATCACTAGCGCCACTCCACGTCGCGGCAATGCGCTGCCCGGCCCAGAATTGTAGGAATGAGCACAGCACATGTAGCCTACATAATTTTCTCAGGAAGTAAAAATCAGAGAATATAGCAACATTACCGGAGAACTAGAAATTTTTTTTATATTTAAGTCCGTTATTTTAGATTTCTAAAATGAACTATTGATATCCACTCCGACCACCAGCGTAGGCATGTACGCACCACCCAGATATAACAGTTTAACCTCACTGCTTAAAAACCTTCAAGAGGAAACCCTGCTATGGTATTATTGTTCCTATGTATGCAGAATGCAACTATGAAGGTGATTAGGTGGATGGTCAACATTTGCAATATCATTTTCATTATATTTTAGTTGGTTGTATTAAAAAGTGTAGTCAGTCATTATGGAGAAATTTGGTTGTGGGGTGGGCTTCGGAGGGAGAACCCTATGTCATTGAAGGGAGAGGTGTTTTTGTTTTGATCAAGTTCAAATGTAAACAAGCTTTCTCCATAATAACTGACTATACCTATAAATGTTAACGTGAATATTAATTTTCCAATAAATTGTAAAAATGAATAACCATGTATTAAACAATCCATATATTTTCTTCTAAACTAGGCCATGGTTAGTTTATAATAAATGTTAGAACATTAATAATAACAACATCATACACTTTACATGTCAAACATAATTTAAACCTATTCTGTCAAAACATTATGATGAACAAAACCAATATTAATGAGAATCAGACACTGTAATCTGATTATTATTAATATCCCAGCTCTTTAAATGCTCTCAAAGTAAACACCATTACCATGCCACTACTGCCTCCAGGCACTGTAGGTTTAAACCATGCGTGCATTATGGGACTAACTTCCAGGGAATTGTAAATTAAGGGTTGTTAGTGTCGTTAGCCGTTTAGCAATGGTGAAAACTCAATTAAAACCTAGCATGTTTAGTCTCTGACCTTTTTACAACCAATGATGCAAAGATGAGATGTAATAGTGTTAACTACTTACTGTAATGTTAAATGGGTCAACCCAAAGGCATATGACCACTGCTGACGCACTCATCAATAGAAGCCTTTGGACTCCAGCTACATCAGTATTATGTAAATGAGACCATGTTGGATTTGAAATAGCAAAAAGAAGACTTTTCTCACCATTTCTATTTCTGTATTAATGTGTTGAATTTAAGATTGGCATCCGATAACCACTCATTTTCACATTACACATGGAATGTGTTAGCTAGTTAACTTAATCCATCATCTTTTCACAGACGTGTCATAGCAGGGCAAGCTGCAGCCAATACAATGAATAATGGGGTCCATTTCATTTAGGTGTGCTGACTAGCAACCACAGACTATTGAACTATTGACCAATTCTCAATGTTGGCACACTCATTGGCACATCTAAATAAAACAGGCCAAAGTTCCTGTCGTTCCTGTCGCTACTTTGAAACATCTGCGAAAAGGATATGGTTTATACAATTGGCAGCAACTAATCTGATAAATAAATGTAAGTTATTCACATTGGCACAGATTTGTTCACCTGATGAATACTAAACAAAAAAATGAATACTGATGTGGTATTCAATTACAGTTATGTAAAGGCTTCGATGTACAGTGGACCAATATTAAAGCATGGCGTTATATGCATAGTGCATATGCATAATGCATAAACTGCTTAAAAAATAAAGACTTGAATTGTAATCTGTGTTTTCTGTTAACAGGATTTACAATCAGTTATACACACCGCATTATCTCCTGGCAGCACACAATCTCTGCTGTTGTCTACATGATTCAACATTTTCCCAGGAGCACCTATTATAAAACTTGAGGTTTATAATTAATACTGCAACAGTCTAAATGATCTTAGAATGACATTCAATATGTGATACATTAAGGAATGATCAACTGGTGTACAGTGAAATACACTACAAGTTAAGAAAAATATGTTTTGACCTTGGAAATATAAGATACTGTATTGCTAACAAATTATAGCCTTGTTATAATCAATCAGGTACAGCACGAGTTGCCTAAATCTGACGGAAAATGGGTTGACCAAAATTATTATAAAATATTCTAGTTATATATGAAGATATTTCATAAACTGCAAATGCATTTTTCAGAAGTACTCCGTGTTATTAGTTTTTTGACAGTAAGTGGCGCAGTGGTAGAGCAAGACGATAGGTGATCAAGAACTCGCTGGTTCGAACCCTGTTAACTCCTCGCCAAGTGTCGAAATGTCCTTGAGCAAAACACAGTGTTCAGGTGTCTCCTTGCATGGCTGACATCGCCATCGGTGTATGAATGTTTGTGTGATTTGGTGAATGTGAAGCAAAAAATGTAAGGAGCTTCAGATAGAAGCGCTATAAAAATTCAGTCCATTTACCATCCATTTATATTTATATAATTATATCATATTGACCGAAAATAACTAAAATATTGTGATATAAATTTTGGCCATATCGTCCAGCCCTAGTACCCACCAAATTATTTCAGTACTACCGAGTACCGATTGAGGTAAAATCAGTCAATACCAAATTTCAGTACCAGAGAGCGCAAGAATAGAGAGAAACAGATGGGAGCGAGATGCGAGTCATCCTTCCATCACCCCATCATCCAGGATGACTCCTGGATGATGGGGTGAGAGTCTTCACTACAGGAGCTGATGACATGGCGGTGTTATCAAAGGTCATGGGTCCACCAGAGGGACAGGCCTTCACGCAGAGGTAGTGTAAATTACAGACTTGTACCTCAGGAGACGTAACCATTACTGACTTTTTTAAATTAGATATTACATGTAATGGATACACCCCTCTGCAATATATTGTGGATCACTTTGCCATCACTTTAATATGATTTTGAGAGACAGTATAGCCAAAAGGACAGGTTTTCATGAAGTGAGACTGTGACCTGGATTGTATTATTGTATGTAAATCCTTAAATAAAATGAGTTGTCAGTCATGCCTTAATTAGTGCATACCTTCTAACCACTGAATTCCAATGTCTTATTTTGCAATTTAACAAAGTGCCATGGTCATTTTAAAGCCAACAAACTGTACCAATCTAACACTATCCTACAATTGTACTATTTAGGCAATTAGAAGTAAACTATATACCTAACACATGTAAAACATGTGTACATGAGCGTGTTTGTGTGGGGGGGGGGGGTGTTGGATAAAACCTGTACATGTATAGTTATGCTATACCACTTCTTATGCACTCCAGTTGATTATATCTTGCTAATTAAATATAATCACTACTGCCACATAACTCATACTTGCTTGGCATTGCTTGCCTGCTTATGAATACCCATCATATGTGGGCGGTACTGGTGTTAACAGCTTTCAAAAAAGGCTGTTTAACTGAATTATCTTGCAACTAGTTACCTCATAGGCTGAATGTTGAAAAGGTCGTTAGGTAGCTCTTAATAATTAGTGTGTTAACTCTGTGTTAACATTCACCCAATGAGAACGCTTTATTTATCTTGTTGTTAGCGCTTTTATCACCATAAAAGCGCTGGTTAATGTTATTCATCCATCCATCGTCATCCGCTTATCCGGAGTCGGGTCGCGGGGGCAGCAGCTTCAGCAGGGGACCCCAAACCTCCC